>CAUYQU010088024.1:202500-297197 GCA_963574635.1 Cheracebus regulus
TTACACAGAGAAAATTTTGTTGTGGTGTATATATTTGGTCTTGCCCACAGTGACATACTTGAAGCCTTTGGATGAGAGAAATCTTTACTTGTAAGGAAATTTATTCACGTGGTCATTCAACTTCAGTGAAGCTGAAACAGGTTGTTTAATCTAGTGGTATCCACACCCCTATTTGTTAGTCTTCACTTGGCTGCTTTTAAAAAGTAGATAAATGCCTGAGTTTCATCCCCAGGTGAGCAACTCTATGATGGTGCCCTGGAAATTATAGGTTACTGGGGCCTACTTTACTTTTTAATCTCCCTGCACTCCACAGTTTTGCAGTGTGTGTGTGCATCTTTGCGAACCTGAGGCATACCGCACAGCTTTGTTGGGACCAGCAGTGTCCTCCATGGGGGCTATTCAATACTGTATTTTGAATATCACCCTAGATACAGCCATTCAAATTGGCTAGCCTAAGAAAATTCCAATAGTTTTCTAGTAATGTTTTGAATTATCCTGCTTGTACTACTGTACTTCCATGCTATGATTGTTTGTCTTAAAAGTTTTTCAAGTTTTTTGGCTTTTAAGCAAAATAAGCTCTATGTATAAGTTGTTTTGACATATTTAATTCCACAAGAGAATTTGAATCACTATTTCTTTCATCAGCATTCACACTACTGCAATGATAGAATACTCTATTACTTAATTTTTTTCCCTCTGAGCCCAAGATACTGATGCTTGATTAATCTCAATCTGATGTAGTCAACAGTGATATCATTATCGCTATATTTGATGGATTGAATTATTTGTAAATCCTATAACCCTCTATTGGTTGGAAGCCTGCTGAGTTAAATTTTATTATGTCATTTCATGAAATTCATAGAATTATCTTGAAATATAGAGTTCTTTCAACAAAGAGCTCTACATAACAGAGTATAAGTACACTAAAAGATTCTGCTTTCCAAAAATTGTTACGATGCATGAAATATAAATATCATGGTAGAAAGATTTCATTTTAAAACTCTGTATACTTTTAAAATGGATTCCCATTCCTCAAATTTTTCATAATAATTCATTACTAGATTGTTGACAGAGATATACGTGAGTTCTCTGTAAGCCTTAGGCTTCCAGATACCATGTGGATTTTGTTTTTCTTTTTATGCACTTCTATGATATTCTGATTAAACACCCTCACTTGCTGCCCAAGTTCCTTTGTGCTTTCAAAGAGTTTGAGAATTCATTACTAACCTAAATAATGCAAAATATCTGTTGGTATTGTCACATTACCTTCCTTGTACTTTAAGGCATATATTTTGTATAGTGTTCTCATTGCCCAGTTCTATAATAACCTATTTTGAGTAGGTACATATTGCCACAAAGGCAAAAGAAATGTATATAACTGTGTAAAATCTCAGATTGTAGCACTGCCTGCATCATGATTTAATTTCACAGGAGATGTGTACCTCTGTAAGACAGTTTGTCCAGTTTACTTGAGTGATTACTACATAGTAATAGGAGGTTCACGTATTTAATGTTTTCTAGGGTTTACCATGCATTACCTAATAATGGAAGATATAATTTGTGAGTGAACAATAATTTCTAGTTTTCTACATTATTTATGTGGTTCTCACACTTTTTATACCAGAAAAATCATTTTTTTCAAACTTTGCATGAGTGTCCAATGTTTATATTTAAAAGAACAAATGAAACTGCTAGAGGAGAAGGTCCGATGGAAGTCTGAGGATATCACAGACTTATGCAATTAAGGTGGTTTTAGGTAATCGGGCTGTACATCAATTTATTATTCGTAAACGTAAACAGGTAATACTAAACTCATTTTCCAGACTTTGAAACAGAGCTGAGAGACTAAATAATATACCTAGTAAGAGGCCAAGAGTGGCTTCAAACCTGGGTCTTTTTTCCTTTTTCCTTCAAAGACGGAATTCTTTTTCTATGCCATATGGCTTCTTTCTAAAAGAAGAAAATACTTTCTCTTACAACAAACAACATATAGATAAAGTATTTTTATAAATAATTGCAGTTTTTTATTAGGTAACCTGTGAAAGGAAGTATGGAATATAATGTGAAGAAGTAAAAATCAGGCAAATTAGGCAATGTATCATGAACCTCTGCATACATCCTATTTTATGCTATTTGACCTTTAATTATATGCTTTAACCTCTCTGGATGTTCCCTACTGTTTTAGAATTTTTAGCCCCTTTGTTTCTTGATGATTCGAATTTAACAGTGCTTTTTTCCCCTCAATTCTTACTCTGACCTGCAACTTGAATTGTACACTAAATAATTAACATACAAAATATTGCTAATCTTTAAGATATATCTTTTATACATAATATCGATTTTACAAGATATAATATTACTATAACAGGACTCAAAGACTAAATAACAGAATAAAAACCTTTTAGCAATTAAGTGAATTAAATATTTTGTCCAAATTACTCATTTCGGCAAAGGTCATCTTAAGATTCATACATTGGAAATTTTCTGGAATAATTCTCAATAGATTTATGTACAAGAAAACCATAAAGAAATACATAAAGCTTTTTTTTAAATGGAGTCTCACACTGTACCCCAGGCTGTAGTGCAGTGATGCCATCTCAGCTCACTGCAATCTCTGCCTCCTGGGTGCAAGCAATTCTCCTGCCTCAGCCTCCCGAATAGCTGGGATTACAGGCATGTGCCACCACACCCAGCTAATATTTTTGTATTTTTAGTAGAGACAGGGTTTCACCATGTTGGCCAGGGTGGTCTCGATCTCCTGACCTCGTGATCTGCCCGCCTTGGCCTCCCAAAGTGCTGGGATTACAGGCATGAGCCACCGCACCTGGCCAAAATACATAAAGAAATTTTTAAGAAAATACATGGCTTTTCTATTTTACTCCCCCAGGAAGACACAAAGCAACATGCATGGGCACACTTCTCCTCTTTTTGATATGATAAAATCCTCACCATTTTAGACCATCTGGGTCTCATTTATTAAGAAATCTGCCAAGAGAATGACTTAGCAAAATCTTAATTATAAAATATATAGAAATATATATTTTTAAGAATTGTGCAGTTCAAATTTGTGCAATCCAGCTTCCACTAATGAGAAAACTAATTTTCTCATTTAATAACTGTTTACTGAGTGTCTATGAGCTAAGGACAGAGCAGGGAACAAATTAGACAACCTTTTTTGTTTACATTCTAGTGAGGGACAGAATGCTCCACTCAAATGATGTGGAGAAAAAAGAGTGCATAAAACATAATTAGCCTATCTGAGCCACAACAATAGAAAGGTATGGTGTGCACCAAAAACAGTTTCAGAAAAAAGAAGTGGTTAAGGCCTGACGTGGAGGCTCATGCCTGTAATTCCAGCACTTTGGGAGGCTGAGACGATGGATCACCTGAGGTCAGGAGATTGAAACCATCCTGGCTAACACGGTGAAACCCCGTCTCTACCAAAAATACAAAAAAATTAGCCGGGCATGATGGCACACACCTGTAGTCCGAGCTACTTGATAGGCTGAGGCTTGAGAATCACTTGAACCCGGGAGGTAGAGGTTGCAGTGAGCGGAGATCACACTACTGCACTCTAGCCTGGGTCACAGAATGAGATTCCATCTCAAAAAAAAAAGTGGTTAATTTAGACTGATTAGATAAAGTATAGGTAGCTTTGTCCATCCAAAGATGAATGGATAAGCAAAATATGGTATATACATACAATAGAATATTATATAGCCTTAAAAATGAAAAATATCTGACATATGCTACAACATGGATGAATCTTGAGGACATTATGTTAAGTGAAATAAGTCACAAAAAGACAAGTACTACAGGATTCCACTTATATGAGGTAGTTGGAGTAGTCAAAATCATAGGGATAGAGAAGAATGGTGGTTTTCAGGTGCTGAAGGGAGGAAGGAATGGGGAGTTATTGTTTAATGGGTTCAGAGTTTCAGTTTTAGAAGATCAAAGAATTTGGGAGATGAGTGTTGGTGATGGTTACACAACATTAAGATTGCATGTCATACCATTGAGTTGTACACTACAAATTTAAAATGGTAAATTTTATGTGGTGTGTATTTTACCACAACAAAAAATTATAAAATCCAAAAATGTAGTAGCTTTAAAGGTTAAAAAAGCAAAACAAAAACAAAATCCCAAAAGACTATTAAGGCTGGACCCCATTCAACATTTACAAAGGTGGAAGTGGTGACAGGAGACGAATCTAGTGATTGGCAGAGCTGGTAGGACAGTAGATGGTCCCTCCAGGGAAAAGCAGGGGTGCGGGAGGGTGTGCTGAGTGGCACAGTGAGAAGGCTGGCATTAACTGCTTTAAATGAGGAGAGAAGTTAATGAGTTTTGAGTTGGATCTTCTGTCTGTGTGTTAGGTGTAGACATCTACAGGAAGCGTGGAATATAAACTGGAGAAGTAAAAATTGCAGTCCCTTTAAGAAGTCTATAAGGTTCTGATGACTAAGCAGGGACAATGGAAAGGCCAAAATGAGGGAGAGGGTCAAATTCAAGAGAAATTTTGACACGAAATGAGGGCACATGACTTTTACGTTCCTTTTCAATCCTGACGTCCAACAACTGTATGTGAGGAAATGGAAGGGGGCAGTCAAAGATGGAATTCCCGAGGGACATGATTTGGTAGATAACAGAATAACTCACAGGAGGTTGTGTTCTTAGATGGTTTATGGTGTTCCCAAAATAGAGGCACTATGGGATTGCTCAGAAAAACTGTTTTGTAAATGGGATATGGTACATTTGAATCTAAATCTCTCTTAAGTGAGTACTTACTCAAGTTTAAAGGATATGCCATCCATGCAGTCATCTTAATAGACATAAATATACCTGATCATATCACTAATAACAATTTGAAGTGACCAGGTCAATCAAATGGACAAAATTCAAGCCCTGTGAGCAGTTGCAGTGTCATTCAGAACGACTTCTGTGGGTCTCATTTGTAGAAAGACAGGTTTGGATGCATCCTACTAATGGCCCTTTTCATCTTAGTGGATTATAATTCTGTGAATAATTTTGCTATGCTTTAAATTAAATTTTAACAATCTCCTTGTAAAAAATCAAGCAGATGTGACTGAGAACAAGAGTAACAATTTATTTACCAAACATGTAGGCAGCCTGCTAGTATGGCATCCGGCACCAGAGAAGCGTATTAACATAGAACATAGAATCAACATGGCAGGCTACTATATTCCATGAAGAAACCACTGTGACTACCGTATTCCATGAAGGAACCACTGTGACTACTGTATTCCATGAACGAACCACTGTGGCATGCTGTGTTGATGCATAAGATTCAGAATTGTGTTCTTCTTTGTCTTTCTGCTTTAATAGGAAAACAAAACTGAAAATATTTGCTGTAATTAGATTTCATTTCTTTGGATCCAATTTATTATTCTGCAGTATATTTTGAAATTCTTAAGATCAAACCTTCAAAAAATCATTGATTGTATATATGATTAAAAAGATATTTTGTCTTTCCAAAATAACTTTCCACAATAACTATTAACTTAAGAAAATGAATTTTGTTCATATCTTGGAGGTTGTAAAGGTTACCTTTTATTTTTTAACCAAGTCATATTTAAAGATAGCTTATAGTGCACCAACTTATATTTTTTGAAGTTCCAAATGCTGATGTTTCTAAGATGGCTCCTCATTTACCAAGGTTTTGAGCCACTCTTCAAACAGAAAGGATATCTTCAGAAGAGGCTGAGAATCGAGTAATTTTTGGGTTTGTTGACAAAGTTAAATGAGAAAGTTAGTGAGAAAATAAAACTATGATCCCCAAAGACTATTAGACTGCTGATTTAGTGATCTTTTAAGTGCAACTGCCTGCTTGAATTTTTAAATTGTGAACAGGTGCTTAGGTGTGCAGAGTTCTCATTTCTTTTAATGTAGTTAGTTACACTATGAAATCCCTATACATTACTTTGATTGTTTCCCATATGTAGACCATAATCAAATTCAGACCACTGAAGTTACCCACATGTCTCTCAAGCTAGGATTTTGCCAGTATGTTGAATTATACAAATGGATATCCGTGTCTTTTTTGTAGACCAGTGGAGTAAAGGAAAACCATCGAAAAAGTTGGCCCATCACATAAACATCGTTTAAAATGATACATATGTAATAAGAAATTATGTAGGTAATACATATATAATAATATACTTCAATAACACACTAGTGAGTTCTTGTCAAAGACATTAACTGCCTATTAAAGTTTTATTTTCAGGCTTACTATTAAATTACTATAAAGATATTGCTTAGGAAGGAATCTCTATCTTTATCTTTTTTGTTTTTTCTTTTTGAGACGGAGCCTTGCTCTGTCTCCAGGCTGGAGTGCAGTGGTGCAATCTCGGCTCACTGCAACCTCCGCCTCCTGGGTTCAAGCGATTCTCCTGCCTCAGCCTCCGAAGTAGCTGGGACCACAAGCAGGTGCCACCACCCCCAGCTAATTTTTGTATTTTTAGTAGAGATGGGGTTTCACCATGTTGGCCAGGATGGTCTCGATCTATTGACCTTGTTATCTGCCCGCCCTGGTCTCCCAAAGTGCTGGGATTACAGGCGTGAGCCACCCTGCCTGGCCGGAATCTCTATCTTTTTCTTACTGATATATCTCAAGTGCCAAAAATAGTGACTTACATGTGGTATTCAATAAATGTTCGATATATTAATAAATGAATTTCAAAAAATCCATCCTGTAACATAATCCCCTGCTCAGTTAAATTTATTATTAGCCAGATTGTAGATTGAAAGAATTTTCCTTTTCTGAAATGTTAGTATATTAGTTTACCCAGTACCTAAAGTCACACACACACACACACACACACACACACACACACACACACACACACACCACATTAAAAATCCGATAGCTTATTTAAAGTTTAGTGAAAGCCAACTTTCTAAAAACCTCAGCTAGGAGTAAAAATCAGAATATTTTTGTTTCAAGCTAAGATTAAAGGTTGTCCGCACATTCTTTATTCCTGAGTCCATCAGTTTCAGGGTCACAAACTGCTTTTTGATTGCCCATAGGCCCAGTTCTATTTTACTTTCCTTAAATTTTTAAAATTAGGAATTATTTTGAACACAAAAATAATAGAATGAAAGTAAAATCTAACAAATCCTAACCTTAAAATACAAATAAACAAGTACAAACAAACCAAACCCAGAACCAAAGGGTTTGGTTTTGGGTTTACCTATCTTCAACACCTTTCTTCTTTCTACTTTCCAACAGGTAGCTACTATCCAAAATTTAACATGTATCTTTCCTGTCTCAAAAGAGTAAAGCCTATGGCCAGAAATGAATGAAATTCATAACAAGTATATTCTCGAGAAATATGATCTCACTCTCAAAGTCTCAACAATACCCTGGGTGATAACAACTGGCTCTCAAGGAACAAGATAGTTCCCCAGCAACCCCAGTGCCCAGAAAAGAGGGTGAGGAGATCTTTGCAGACAATCTATCAGTCACTGGGGCAGAAAATTCATTGTGACCAGTCATCACCTCTTCATACGATAGCTTAAACCAACAGCCTGAGAATTTATAGTGTAGCAAAGGGCAGTCTAATGCAGTCGTTACTAGCTGGGGCTTGGATTCACTGTTGCTACTTTGTGACCTTGGGCAATCCAGTTAACCTCCCCCATATTTTAGCCTTCTAATCTATAAAATGGAGATGACAATGGTATCTACCAAATTAAGCAAATTCATGAATGTAAGAGGCTCAGAAGACATCTGACACATGAATGCACAATAAATGTTAGCTTTTATGCAATTCCAAGGTTGAATAAAACAAAATTTTACAAAAGAAAGAGATTTTTGTTGTTGTTATTTTCTCTCTCTCACTTTTTTTTGTTTTGTTTCATCATCTCAAGAAATCAATCAGAAGCATGCACCTGGAAAAAGAAAACAAACTTTTGAAGTCTTCTAATCACTGCGGCTCTCATTTTGTTGCAGTCCTATAACGTGGGTATTAATAGAATAAGGCCAGGCAACTCTGTCTCTAGTCTTTGTTCATTCATTTGCTGCATCCCTTAGCACCTTACTAGGCACCAGTCAATGTAGTGGACACTAGGGAAACAGCATGATGAAGCCAGAAAGGATACTGCCCAAAAGGCATATAGACATCAAATTCATAATTGCACCAAAATTTACCAAATATAAGATCCTTCTTTGCTACCACAAAATTCTTAATGGCTTTGAGTCTCAACTTTCTCATCTGCAAACTAAGGGCAGTAATACCTGCTCTTTCTTCTTCATGTTGTTGTGAGAGGAAATAAAATCGCCTTTATAACAAAGATTTGTGAAAGCTGAAAAACATTTAAATAATGCATTCATGATATTAACACTTCCATTTGGCTGCTGAGATAGGTTCACTTAGAAGTATTCATAAATTTATCAAGGCAGGGAATGAATCATGAAAGCCACATGTCACAGAGCTTAGGTGGAAACCTATTCCATGACTGCAATTTCTCCTAGGTGTGGTGAACATAAGCTCTCCTAAAAACAAAGCCTGTACATAAAAATTAAATTTACCAAATATAAGCAATTTTAAAACTGAAGGAAAAAAATGTTCACCCTTTTCTGAGATACTTATTTTATCCTCAAATAAAATGCAATGTTTTCTGCCACTCTCCCCATCAATTGTCTGTCTAAATTCCTAGACACAACAATGACAGAATTCATGTAAATATGCCTAACCCGAGAGGTCAGATTTAGGGACCTCATGGGGTGGTGCAAGGGAGTCTACCCAGCTGCTGACCACACTCAGTCAGTGTATGAAACCAAATATCCATCCACGACCAGTCACCGTGGAATCCCTCATTGAAGAAACAACTACTCTGCTAAAGAAGCAGTTCATTTCAAGTATTTCATTGATTTCAGCTCTCAAATATTCAAAAAAATTTTAATATTAAAACAAATTTAAATTTAAAAACAATTTAATAAATTAATATTTTAAAAGAAAATGTTCCCAACTTGCATATGAAATTTCAATTTTCCTTATTTCAGAGGACACAACTTCCTTTAGTAGAAATGTGGTGTTAACCACAGCTTATAAAGTACATGTGCTAGATTTGTTTCAAAGCTAGCATTTTAATAAAATATATAATATAAAATAATATAACACTGAAATAAATTATATCCACCTTCCTATAAACTATTTTATAGCTTAATATGAAATATCTCTCTACCCAATTTCCACTTTAAATACTGAAATTGCTTGCACATGCTCAGTGCTTCACAGTCTTAACTCAGCAGTTACTGCTTAGCTGTTTATAATGAAAATAAAATAATCAAATAGCCGTCCTGATTTTTTTTATATTTCAACGTCAGCTAATTAATTTCCAATAATAAAACAGTAAAAGCCTACTAATAGAGCACAGATTTTCCCACTTTTATGTAAATTTCCTGCTTTTTGTTGCATCGACATATTATTTTATCCAACTGCTTTGTCTACCCTGGCAATCAAAATAAGTGGAGTGATATTAATTCCTAGATTTGACTTTATACAACCCTAGGCCAATGGATCAAGTGTTCTGTAACCTGTTTATCATTGCTTACTCCTGGATAGAATTCAGTACAGAAAATTCAGAAACTATAATGATGGATTTACATCAAACTATTACACTCAAACTATTAGGAAGCCATTTGAACCCTGATAGTATAGTTCATTATTTGTGCTTGTCTCACAAGGGCACAATACTCCATGTAGTTTTTTATACAATACAAAAGGTTAGGTTTGAAAATTTAGCATTACAAATGTCACATTTACTTCCAGCAGGAAATGTGCAATAGTATGTGACAATCCTGAATAAAATGTTGAAACATGTTTTCCTTTTGTTTTACTTTACTCATTTTTGTAATACAACACTGGTTACTGGAAAATGCCTTACAGCTTTATTCAAAACACATGTTCAAAGATTTGAATGAAAAAACTTTGACTCTCTCTGGAACATCTAACCGATATATCATTTGTGTGCTTTAAATTTTTTCTTACTGTCAGGAACACTTTTATGTCTTTAAGATTTATTTAAACTAGTTTATTATATAATGAAGCTTGTCAGATCATAGGAACAAAGTCAAACAAGATGTGCTATATCAAAGTATAACATTTAGCATATAGATTTAAGTATACATATCAAGTACAATGCAATCAAGCAAAGTTTAATCTGAAAATGCAAATGCTTCAGATTATTAAAGCCACATCTGTCCTTTGAAGCACAATTTAGACTGTTTATCAAAAAGCTATGTGTAATTATTCTCTCCCACCCTAGACTTTGTAACAACAGATTTCTTAAGAATATTTCAATTTCACTTCAGAGTTGGGATTTTAAATACTTAACCACCAAAGGACATAAGAACACAAATGGAAAATTAAAAATCTTTACAATGTGTCCTATTATAATTGCTATGCTTTGTTGGTGAATCAGAGTAATATTTCAAAAAGCATTACTCTGAGTTTTAGGAAGGAATTCTCAATACTTTTAGAAATCAATTCCTAAAACAATTCCATAGTTCTAGCATCAAAAATGTGTCCTTAAACATATTATTACAGTTTTTCAATATAAAGCTTTATATTACATTTAACTCTCTGCCTTGGTCAACAGGAAACATCAAAAGCAACATTTTAGGTAGCAAAGAGAAATTCCAAAACACTAGGGACAGCGCTTTGAATTTTAAGTACTTGAAGTTCTCAAGCTTTAAATGTATATAAAAAATAAGTGTCTGTTGTAGTCTCTTATGTATGTTCATTGATCTATAAAATTCTCTTAAATACACCCATTGATCTTTCCATTGAAAAGATACATATACTGTCCTAGATAATATTATCAAGTCTGAACGCTTGAGAAGGAACTGAATCACTTCAATATTATGCTAGAGCAGACCTATCTTCTGTGCAAAAGTATGATCTTTCATTTCATATCTAAGAACTAAATATGACATAGAAACTTTGGGCTCTCATTTATAACATCTACTTAAATATGAGGGCCCCTTTTAGCTTATAAAAACTCACATCTATTATAGTCTTAGAAAACAGCAATAACTTATAAAATTAATTGGAGTCTCTATTTTAGCTATAGGAAAATTTAAAATTAAATATGTGTTTTAAAACACAATAAAAGAAAACCTTATTGAACTTGAAAGTAGAGATTCATTGCTTGTCACCCTAGATCATGAAGGCTTCCTATACAAATGCAGGTAGTAAGAAGCTCACAGTAGCACAAACTCTGCTTGTGCATTCAAATTCAATCCAGAAATCTCCAACTCCTAAACCATAAACGTTGTATATATGATCTCCTCAATATTTTATATTTAATGTATCAATTATAATCTAGCTTCAGTAATCAACATGGGAGTAAGGGAAAGTGGTGGCTAAGAAAATTTCAGTTTAACTTAAAACATTTTTTTCAAACGGATTAACTCATTCCTCTCTAATGCCAGAAGCAAAGGAAACAAAAAACTGGATGATAGCACTGATATTATATTTTTTAAAGAAACTAGTATAAATAGTTTGACCGAAAGGTTAAAGGGGAAATATAATTCTATAATATCATATACTCTCAGCATATTCAGAAAAGAAAACTGTTGACAAATGTAATTGAGAAAAATGCTTTCTTTCTTTTCCCTAAATGTACAGAGAGCTTGAGAGTATTTCTGAAACCTTAATGCAGACTCTACAGCAAAGTGAAGAAGGGCTTGGAACGACACACAGTATAGTTTCCACGTGAGAAACAATTAGTATGCTGAAGAGCTTATGTTAAAGGAAACTTCTGAAATCACAAAGCCCTTTAAGACACATGCTGGCTATGGATCTAGAAATACTATGGATAAAACACTCAGGGTAAGGAGCGAGCAGGCTAAAAGAGAAGCGGAGCGGGGCAAAGAGCTCAATTAACGCACTGGCATTTGAGTAGTGACTGCTCTTTTCATTTCCCTCCCATTTTACAAATGCCCAGAGGCATTTCTGCAGTGGAACATCTTAGCAATTTCTAAAAATAAAGCAATAAGCTTTAACTCCTCAACTTTCATAATATTTTGACAGATTCTCCCAACTTTAATTTCCTTTTTGTAATGGTAGTGTGATTTGCATTATGTTACATTGCTTCATTTTGCCATTAAAAAAAAAGTTAATCTCAAGAGAACTGCTCTGGAAATTATGCGCTACTTTAATAGACATCCCCTCAGAATGGAATAAAAATAATTTTCTCATTGTAATCTTATCCTGTAATGGCTGGTACGATCTCACCACAGATCTGTATTAGAAGCAATGTTTGAATTTTCTTAAAGAAATTTTGAATGATATTCCCAGAACAGGTTCTTGTTTCTCACAAAAATCGTTAATGTAAAAGGAAGGAGCAGAACTGATTTATTTAAAATTTGGGGAAATTACGAAGCAAAAAATCAAATTACTTGATTCTGTCATATGAAGTGGCAGAGTCCTTTCCCTTTCCTGTTTAAAAAAGCTGCTCTGGCCTGTGGAAGGCAAGTGACATATGTAAGCTTTATGGCAAAACCCACTCAATAATTCAAAAATGCTCCAGGAACACTGTGTTGGAAAGAAATCAGTAGTACCGAGGTGTGAATGGAGGATGCTCTTTAAAGGAAGGAATTTGGTCTTTTGTTAAAAAAAAAAAAAATAAGTTAGTATCTCTGTTTTGCCTTTTGTATCCAAATAAAGCTCATTTATTCTGAACTTTTCTAAGATGTGAATTTCTACCTATTAGGCTTTCCTATATTGAGATACAAGTGTCCAGGAGCCAGGTCAGAGAATAAGAGACACGTTTTAAAAAAGGACAAGCTAGAGATGTAGCACTGGAAATGATGTTAACAGATATGAAGGGATAAAATGGAATTAGTAGCTAGCAAGCTATAAAGTCACTGAGGGAAATGAGACTGACTTTCAATAGGATAAGAAACGAACCCTGAATATAAAATTTCTTATCACTACCCTTAGAGATCACTGTGTAAATAACCACACACTTCTAGTATATCTAAAACTTCTCTTCTATCTAAGGAAGGAATATAATCATTTTTCCCTAGGCTGATCGTAAGTTGAGCTTCTTCCTATGACTGCAAGAAAATTTCCATAACCTTGGGAGCAACAAAGATGTTATCCAAAAGTAGTCCTGCTGTACAACATCAATTAGAATAACTGAGGCAGCCTCCTCCATAGCTGTGGTTTTCTAGATTTTTCGTGCCTACAGAAATTCTCTATGAAGAGTCCACTATTCCACACTTCACTGAGGAGCAATGACAAAGTAGAACACTGTTTTTGTTTCTGATTTTAAATTTCCAAAGTACTAATAGCTTAGTATGTATGTAACTGAAATTCAAGTTCCATATATTTTTTAATTCATATTTTTCAATAGTGAATTTTCCATTATCTTCATAGTATCAGATGTCCTACAGTTTGTTTCTGACAAATCATCAGTTTTATTATTTCTGACATCCTTACCTACTCTGCTTAATTAAATGGTTTATTTATATAAATGGGATATTTGCTTAATCAAATCCAGGATTTTAAGAGGGAGAAATGTTTTAGGAATAAAAATAATTCCCCTGGCATATGTGAACAAATAGTACTTTTGCATGAAGATTGATAAAAATTAACTCCCAGAATAAAGTGGAAGTAAAACTGATTAGAGGGACAGGGTGGAAAAAGTAGACAGTTCCCAGCCTTTTGTGAGTCACGTATTAACTCTGTGGTTGCTGTGTCTCAGTTGTGGAGAATTTTGAGGTTACAGATACTCTTCTATAAACAATTAAAACCCTTGCCAAAGCCAAATATAAATGACTTTGAAAAAGTTTTAGACCCCACCAATGGCAGACACACAAAAAAACCCTGGAGAATAGCATAGATTGACTAATTTACCAGCACATCACTCAAGAAACAAGTAAACTGCTTGTTATACTGATGTTTCCCCCAAACCGCCATAAAGTATATATGCACACAGGAAGCAATTATAAACTACAGAATTCATAATACATTTTGAAAAAGGGACATACATAGTACATTACTTGTCTGCCTAAAAGCCATCGGAATTTAAGGCCAGGCACAGTGGCTCATGTCTGTAATCCCAGCACTTTGGGGGAGCTGAGGTATATGGATCACATGAGGCCAGGATTTTGAGACCAGCCTGCGAAACATAGATAAACCCCTGTCTCTACGAAACAAATTTAAAAATAGCCAGGCATAGTGGTGTACACCTGTGGTACCAGCTACTGGGAGGCTGAAACCAGAGGACTGCTTGAGTCTGGGAGGGTGAGGCTACAGTGAGCCATTATCTTGTCACTGTGTTCCAGCCTGGATGACAGAGCAAGACCCCGTCTCAAACACACACACACACACACACACACACACACACACACACACGCTGAACCAAACAAAACTCCCAATTGACAAGATGAAACAGTGTGAAGTGGCCCAAGATTCTTATTCACAGTTGCATAACAGGCTCCTTGATCTGCAATATGCTTGACAGCAGTAGCACGAACAGATAGTGTGCAAGTCACAGATTAACTAGAACGTCATTAACTGGTGCTAAGAAGACAGAGCCTGGTGTTATCTTCAGTAACCTGCCTAAATAAAAAAAATTTTTAAAGCTATGGATTTGCCATGATGCCACAAGGAATGGGCCACAATCATATTACCACTTCTCCTCAAAGAATATTCAATGAGCTATAGTCAGGCTTTTTAGGATTTTTTTTTTTTTTTTTTTTTAGACAGAATCTCGCTCTGTTGCCCAGGCTGGAGTGCAGTGGCATGATCTCGGCTCACTGCAACCTCCATCTCCCAGGTTCAAACGATTCTCCTGCCTCAGCCTCCTGAGTAGCTGAGACTACAGGTGCCTGCCACCATGCCCGGCTCATTTTTGTATTTTTAGTAGAGACGAGGTTTCACTATGTTGGTGAGGCTAGTCTTGAACTCCTGACCTCAGGTGATCTGCCTGCCTTGGCCTTGCAACATGCTGGGCTTACAGGGCTGAGCCACAGCACCCGGCCTGGTTTGTTTTTTAAAACCTACCGCTATACCACATCAATGCTACCAATTGACTATAGTTCAGTTTGTTTGAAAGCGTCTAGAAAAGTAAATCTGTCAATTAATTTCATAAAAGGCTATCACTGAAATCAGAGTGAATATTTCCATGTCCAGCCTTGCATATGCTTTGGTTTTTGACAGTTTGACTATCTCTATGATTGGGCAACAAGAATTTTAAAGGACAATATCTTTTTACTCTGCTTCTCTCGCCACAAGGAATACTAACTTAAGAACTTTCTAAGCACTTCTCATTGATGCATTTGCCTTGTTTATTGTTTTAGCAGCATTATTAGCCTTTCTACTCTCAGGATAGAACATTCCATGAATCGGAGGGCTTCAATCATGTTTGCTTTTTACTCAATGTCCTTTCCCGTCTTTGACTAAGACATTGAAACAAGAAATAATGCAATGCACAATCAAAATAATTCTATGCAAGATCCGATAGCTATCAGATTTGAAAATATGAAATTGTTTGCTTATCCTTGTATTCCATTCATTTAAAACATTTGGATGCATGTTTTTACATATTAAGAATATAATTACATATATTAGCATACACTTTCAAAAGAGATCTTCGCCTGCCTTATCTTATTGTTGCCTTATTTGTGAGTGTTATGTATATAACGCGACAGGAATAACAAGTACTTGTGTGTCGTTAGAATAAGACATTAGTTTGGCTTAAAAAACAAGTCCCTTTGTTTCATCTGGCCAATATAGTTTTGTCAAAGGTTAATAATTTAAGGTATTTTAACCTTTGCCACTGAAATGGAAGACTCTTTCCGTTAAATATAACTGTAGTGGTATATAATATTTAAGAACAACACAAGGTAAACAAATGTACAAATGGGCAATAGGTGGCTGCCAAACTAAAGTTAGGAATTAACGCAACAATATTCATATTCTCTATGCCACGAGACATGAAAATACATTAGGTTTTACCATTCTGTATTCTTGGGACATTCGTTTCAGATGGCATTCAAGGTGATTTTAGAGATAATAGGCATTCCTTTAGATGAGTGGATCTTTAGTTTCTAACTTTTCAGAGTTTATTTCTAGGCATAGAGTCTTTGCTTTAACTGTGGGTAGCAGCTATCTCTACAACACAGTGTTTTGCTTCTGTGATTAATGCAAATATCACAAAGATGGAGCTGATTTGAGCCTGGGTCTAGAGCCTCCAAAGGCACTAGTGTATTTGTTTGCAGAGTGTGATGAAATTTTATGGGGAATCAGGTCAATCCAATTTTTCAGCACATATATACCTCCTCCTCTGGCTGTAGGGTATTGTATTAGTCTATTCTCAGGCTGCTATAAAGAACTGCTTGATATCAGTTAATTTATAAAGAGAAGAGATTTAATGGACTCAAAGTTTCACAGGGCTGGGGAGGCCTCAAGAAACTTACAGTTGAGGTGGAAGGGGAAGAAAACATATTCTTCTTCAGATGATGGCAAAAAGAAGTATTGAGCAAAGAGGGAAACGCTCCTTATAAAACTATCAAATCTTGTGAGAATTCATTATCATGAAGGCAGCATGGAGGTAACCACCCCCATGATTTAATTACCTCTTACTGTGTCCATCCAGAACATGTGAGAATTATAGAAAGTATAATTTGAAATGAGATTTGGGTAGGAACTTAGCCAAACCATATCATTCTGTCCCTGGTCCCTCCCAAATCTCATGTTCTCACATTTCAAAACACAATGATGACTTCCCAACAGTCCTCCAATGTCTTATCCAGCATTAACCCAAAAGTCTAAGTCCAAAGTTTCATCTGAAACAAGGCAAGTCCCTTCTGCCTATAAGCCTGTAAAATCAAAAGCAAGCGAGTGGTGGCTCACACCTGTAATCCCAGCACTTTGGGAGGCTGAGGGGGGCAGATCACGAGGTCAAGAGGTTGAGACCATTCTGGCTAACGTGGTTAATCCCTGTCTTTACTAAAAATACAAAAATTAGCTGGGCGTGGTGGCACGTGCCTGTAATCCTAGCTACTCAGGAGGTTGAGGCAAGAGAATCGCTTGAACCTGGGAGGCAGAGGTTGCAGTGAGCCGAGATCACATGCCACTGCACTCCAGTCTGGCAACAGAACAAGACTCTGTCTAAAAAAAGAAAAGCAAGCTAGTAATTTCCTAGATACATTGGGCTTAAAGGCATTGGGTAGAGATACCTATTCCAACTGGGAGAAATTGGCCAAAACAAAGGGGTTACAGGGCCCATTCGAGTCTGAAATCCACTGGTGTGGCCAAATATCAAAGGTCTGAAATTATCTCCTTCAACTCCATGTCTCACAACCAGGTCATGGTGATGCAAGAGGCGGGCTCCCATGGGCTTAGTCAGCTCCACCCCTGTGTCCTTGCAGGGCACAGCCCCCCTTCTGGCTGCTTTCATGGTCTGGCACTGAGTGTCTGCAGCTTTTCTAGGTGACTGGCACAAGCTGTCCATGATCTACCATTCTGGGTTTACAGGACAGTGGCCCTTTTCTCATCGCTCCACTAGGCAGCCCCGCTGGGAGACTCTGTGGGAGCATGGGGGTAACTGCTTCCCTGATTCAATTACCTCCAACCAAGTCCCTCCCATGTGGGTATTATGGGGACTACAATTTAAGATGAGATGTGGGTGGGGACGCAGTCAAACCATATCAAGCATGCATAACACATCAGTTTCCCTGTCAAAAAGCAATTACTATTATTTTTTCTCCATACTTTTGATATATATTCAGAAGAGTAGAGAAGAAGAAACAAAAAATCAAGGAATCCTTAAATAAAGCATTCAAGATGATAGCTGACCTTTCACTTGTGTTGACCAAATGGCTTATGCTTATTTCAATCACTAACATCTATCAATCTTAATTAGCATCTATCCAACAAAACACTTCACTTCTGAAATATGTTAATTACTGTTTTATGTCTTTGGTTCCTATTACCCTAGCTGTACAACCACATCCATAAAAACATGGCATTTTCCAGCACAAAGGGACGGTATATGTTATGTATGATTCATGTAAGTTGTATTAATATTTAGAGGAATGGTCTGGAATACGCTGCTGTTTTCTGACTTCATGCCCTAAGAAATTCTTCAGTTTTTAGCACTAGAATCAAGTCTTTCTGAGTGAGACAATGATGCAAAGCTTTCTGCTATGGGATTTTCAAAATCATTCATGCTGTAAGTAGAAAATCCAAATAATAAAAGAAGACTGTAGGTTTAGATGAAATACTCTGTTCTATATATTTTCTAATGATAGAAACCAGAGAATATTCCTTTTTGTAGTATTTGTGAGTAATGCAGGGAATTTAGAGTCATTTATTTCCCTGCTAGCATTCACATAAATAATTTTAAATTATTTTAATGATTTGGTAATGTGAAGTGCTGTAAATAACAGAGTTTTCTAATATTTACTTATAACTGTTCACTCTGAATTGTCAAGATCATAGTGCAAGAACCTCAGAAGTTTTGTTATTTAACTTTGTTTAGGACCATAAAAAAAATCCACTGAGACCATGAGAAAATACTCTAGGATGGATTGATAGATGGATGAATAAAAGAAAAGGATAAATGGAAAACTTTCTAAAGAAAAGAAAATCACAGTGCTGTGCAAGCTCCCTCTAGCAAATGATACTATTACAGAACTGGGTTGTGTACTTTACTTCTCACGCTGCAGCTTAAATTTTTTTCTTGTTCCACTGTCAGTGTGATGAGAGAACAGATTACTGTCCTATAAGAGTAATGTATCTGCATTTAAAAGCAGGCAGAAGTGAGTAATATTATGTTCGATGGTATTGCAAACCAATTGAATTACATTTATTAAAATATTAAGAAAGAAAAAGTATTTCTGTTACTTACATATTGAATATAAGGCAAATTTCAATTTCAAATGCAGAAAATGTAAAGAAATAAAAACGAATTGAACAGGGCAGGTGGGAGTATTTTAAAAGCTGTGCAAGTGGATATAATACCTTACTTAAAAGATGGTAGAGATAAATACTCTGTTTGCCCACAAGTTATAAAAGTAGCAAACAGTGATGGTGCAGGTTTCTGTCAATAGGAAAAGAGAAAAAATATTATGGCTTCCCAGAATGAAGAAGACACTAAAATTAAGTGTAGAATGAACATGCCTTCTTTCTAAACTAAAATATGGAAAGTTAAGGATGATAATATTTACTGCAGAACTTTTAAAGCTCTAAGTGCATAAAACAGAGGATTAAGTGAAAAACCAGGTTTATAAAATGCATTAGTGTTATTTTAAAAGAATACCATAACAAAAGTCATTATTTTATAAACTTTTCTTGCCATAAAATACAAATTTAGTTATGTACTTGTTATACGGTTATAATGAAGGTAAATAACTTCTAGGAATAATGGAAGGTTATTTTGCTATATATTTTTGACATATATATATGTGTGTGTGTGTGTATATATATGTATATATATATATATATATATATATATGTTTCTTATCATGAACAAAATTATACTCAGTCATGCGTCTTTTACGTTTTCCTTCCTTGTAGAACCCAGATCACTTAATATTGAAATTAGTTGATGCCAATTTGAAATTCTTCTTGGAAACTATCATAACGGTGTAAGCACCTTTAATTTACTGTGCTGAAAAATGGAAGACATTTATGGTTCAGGAAAACTGAAAAGAAAGCAGTTCAGCCTCAGTAAATGCATAGCAATACTCTGAATACAATTTTTTTAAGGAAACTTTCTGACATTCTGATATTTCGTTTAATAATACAGGAAGATTATTAAGCTGAGAATAATTATACTAAATAATAAACCACAGAAGTAAACATTAGCAGTGCTAGCTCAGAGATTACAATAATACCAGGACTGTATCTTATAATGAATGCATATTGAAGATAGTCCATTTAGGGCTTCACAATATCAATTACTAAACAAAAGTAGGTTCTTATTTCACTTCTATGTGGGAAGAGGTCTACATCTATCATGTCTTCCACATTTACCACCTGTGAAAAGGTCTAGCTCAATAAACTTTAAGTTCAATAAACCTGAAGCACAGAAAGTAAAGAACAAAATCAAAACAAAGAACAAAACAACAAAGAAAACTGTAAATTATCAAACATACAACATGCTTTACCGCAAAGAGGTGTTCAGAAATTACACTTTCTACTGTTTAAGTGCAAGGAAATTCTGCATAAAATGTTGAACCTGATTGATAAGTAACTGTAAAGCAACTGTTGGCAATATTGAACTCAAATTGGGACTAGTAATTAGCACAACAAACTATGAGAGAAGGAATTATTTCCCCAGGAAGCATGGCGGGCTCCCACTCCTGAAGTTTGGCCAACCAATCACCCTTCTATTCAACATTTAGCCTGTGGCTCCCCTTTTGCCTCAGAAAAGCTATTTTTGAAGAAAATCATATTGTAACAAACAAGCAATTTTGATTGAAAATACAAGGCAGAGCTAGATGGAAATTTGGTTTCTGCCTAACCAGCAAGCAGCTCTTGGATTATATAGACTTTGCAATTTTAGGTCCTCAATATATGCACAAAATTATGAATTTTTATAAATGTTTGAGTCTGAAAAGGACCAACATGATCAAGCAAAAGGCAGAACCATAAAAATATCTGGTAACACAGCAGATACAACCATGCCTTTGATTACCAAAGGCTTCACAAGGAATAAAGAATATCACCCTCCAGTTCTGAAAATGCACTTAACTCTCAAATATAATAACTTGTTCTCTAGTTGATAAACATATTGCAAATATGGTAATCCTTCATATATCTGCATTTCTCAAAAACAACAATAGCTATTATCTAAAAATCATATCATAAATTATGCTGCAATTTTATAACCTTCATTAAGGAAACACAGGTAATAACACAAGGTTATTTAGCATAGTATCCTCTGCATCCACATCTTATAACTGAAAAAAAAACACATTTCAGTGAATTAAACAAGAAATATGACACAGAAATACCTGTGGGTCATCACTTCTAGATATGGAATTAGAAAAAAAGTAATTAATGTGAGACAGCATGACACTTCGATGAATAACACATTTATAATAAACAAATATGTCATAGACAGAAAGTGACAAGAACATAAGAAATGTATTTTTTGAGCATAAAATAATTACAGGTGTGCCACTAAATACCAATATCCTATTGTCATATGTAAAGGACACATGCATCATTGGCTCTGAGCTAGTAGGGTTCCTTCATAACTGGTAGAGGCCCAAAAGTATCTAGAAGTGTTACTGTATCTATATCTTCAACCTAGTGTTTTGTAGGAATTTCTAAACTATTATCCCATGATTTCTTCACAGCTGATTAGAAACTCCAACAGAAGACCGAATTGTAAACTCCAGCACAGAGATGAATTTCCAATCTCCAACACAGTTCAATATGGTAAATAAACTAATCTTTCTACAGCTTACAGCCATAATCTTAGAACCAAGTCATGTACCTGAGGTATAAAATAACTTGTATCAGCTCCTTAGTCTCACGGTTACATAGTGCTACGTTCCATTAGTACACAGGCTCTTATGTTCATCTCTGTGTCCTTAGCCTGCTACATCACATAGAAAATACTCAAAAAAGACAACAGGATCTTACAGTACATACTGTTTCTTCAAGCTACATTGTTATTTTTCATTTAACATCATTTCATGTCAATAGATAGATCCATCTACATTGTCCTCTT
This sequence comes from Cheracebus regulus, assembly GCA_963574635.1. Taxonomy (NCBI): domain Eukaryota; kingdom Metazoa; phylum Chordata; class Mammalia; order Primates; family Pitheciidae; genus Cheracebus; species Cheracebus regulus. The sequence goes on from CAUYQU010088024.1 coordinate 224,221, forward strand.
TTTGTGCGTGTATGGTTTTCCATGCCATGGTATATTACAGTGTATTCAGCAAATCTCATGCTATCACATGTATCAATTGCTTCCAATCTTTATCTCTCCCTTTCTCTTTCCAATCCTCCTCCTTTTCTCCTTTCTTTCCTCTAATACAATCAATATACTGTGATGAACATACACCTGTTTGATATTTCTTTTCACAAAATTTCTACAAGTGGTCCTGATAGATTTCTGGCAAAGTATGCTGATTTAAAATTCTGATCCACATTGTCAAATGCAGCCCTCAAAAAATACAGCAATTAACATAAAATTACTTACTAGCCCACACCTATGCAATGTGATACAGAAAGACAGAATTTCATTTTCATTCCAATTTACATTCCTTTTCTCAATAGTGATGTTGAAACTCACATAATATGCTTATTGGACATATATATTTCTTCATTTTTTAATTGTATTGACTCAGTTTTAGTGCCATTTCTCCATTTTTCAAAAAATAATTTTCAACATTGTAAACTGAATCATAAAAACTAAAAATATTACTAGCCTTTTAACATTGTTTGATTTCCCCGTGCTTGCTTGCTGGTGGAGCAGTTAAATTTTCAACACGAGCACAAAGGATATGTTAGATAATTCTACTTTAAAAATGTTAATCAAAGCCGGGATTGGCAGCTCATGTCTGTAATCCCAGCACTTTGGGAGGCTGAGGTGGGTGGATTACTCAAGGTCAGGAGTTTGAGACCAGCCTGGCCACCATGATGAAAACCCCTCTATACTAAAAATGCAAAAATTAGCCAGGTGTGGTAGCAGTTGCCTGTAGTCTCAGCTACTCAGAAAGCTGAGGCAGGAGAATTACTTCGACTTGAGAGGAGAAGGCTGCAGTGAGCCAAGATCACGCCACTGCACTCCAGCTTGGGCAACAGAGTGAGACTTGATCTAAAAAAAAAAGTGTGTATATATATGTTTATATATATGTATATACACACATATGTATGTATGTATATACTATTCAACCAACTTAATAAACAGTTTTGAACATATACTACGTGTAAGCCACCAGTATTCTGGGGTGATAAAATAATAAATCAGGCATAATTTCCTGGCATGGCTTTATGTTTTCCAATTACCTTAAAAATGATTAAACAGTAAGTACAACACTTTACACAGTCAATAAATTTATTATTAAAATAATAATTATGAGTTAAACAAATATTAATTGAAAACTTACTCGAAACTATGATTGAATTAAACATTGATCATGCTCTTATGTAACTTGTAGTCTAGTATAGGAGGCAACAATAGAACAGATATTAACTATAATTCAAGTGAAATAATATTAAGTGAGTTAAAGATTATGTTGAGTTGGAAGCTTCCACCGAGAAAATGTATCTGATCTGAAGCCGATAAATAGAAGCAATATATAGTATTTTGCACAGTGAAAAAATAGAATAAAATGAAATAAAATAAAACTTATTTTCCCTATAACTTCATCAGTGGGAAAAAACAAGTCCCCCACCCACTCCTCAAAAAAAAAAAAAAAAAAGAATCCAAACAAAAAAACTAAGATTTGTCTGTTAATTTCTTAAAGCATTTGGATTTTTTTAATAAAATCTTTTACCTAAATATTCCCCTTTTCATATGAATATGTCTATATTTAATGGCATTACAAATTACAGACAGCTAGTATATTAATAATACACCAACAGAATAAATAAGTGGCAAATGAAAGTTCTTAAACAGAGAGCAATAAACTTGTAAAAGATTTTGCTTTAAATAAATAATGAAAGCAAAACCTAAAGAATGATCAATGGCAATATGACATAAGCCCCAAATATATATCTTAGAAGATTCTCCCCGCATCACCTGATGACAGCATCAGAAAGACCTTAGAAGAGTGTTATATTTTTAAAAAGGACCAGATAGCTTTACAACTCTCAGGTAGTAAAATGTTTTTTTTTACTTCCCAATGAAGCAGAGGTGGGACACATTAGAGGTGGGAGAAGACAGCAGAGTTCACAGGGATAGAATTATATTCATCTGTATATACTCAAATGACATAGCATTTGCTTTAATTTGCTTTATGTATATGATGCAGTTCAAATGTGTACAGGAATTTTCTTCTGTTCATACTAAAGATGACTGTGGAAGACAGAATAAAATTGAACACAAATCCTAATTCCATTTAGAAGTCTGTGATCTCAAGAAATTCAGTTTACCTCTCTGAGCTTCTCTGCCTAATCTATAGCTTTTAAGAGGGAGATGAAATGAAATACCACACAAAACACTTAGAGGAATGTCTAACATAAAGGAAGCACCCAGTAATGGTAGTTGTTATTATTTAGAAGTTTAAACATGAGGAAAGAAATCAACATTAAAATGGCTGTCTGGCAGAGTGTCAATACTCATTTATTATAGAGTTTATAGGAGATAATGTCAGTTATACTTTATGTGTGAAATGGGCTAATTTATTCACAGAAGGATAAATATTAATAAGGGATGAGAAACCTGATGCCTTCTTCGGTATGTGGAATTTTTACCTGGGAAAAGATTGATTTTTATTTTCCTCATTCTAAGCTACCATAGGTCAGAAGTATATCTGGAAGGCTATATCAAATTGAGAAATAGTCTCTCTTAATGTAAAACCTCTCATTGAAAGATGCATACATAAAGAATGCATGTATTACACTCAGGGCCATTTTTGGCATACATATATCTCTATTTTTAATCCCTTTCATTAACAAGTTTTAAAATAGAAGGCTTATTTTAAAAGATTTCTTTCTATAAATGATAATACTTGAATTGATGAACCTCTTCTGAAGTGCCAATCTAGCATAATTAGTTAACAGGACTTGCTGTTGTGTAATTTTTCATGCTAATGATTTGATTCAACATGAACTCTAAATTTATGTGCATGTCAGCCATTAAAATAAGTCAACGGAATTATTAGCATTGGTTAGAAAGTAGGTTGGCGAGAAAATATTTAAATATACTTTGGGAAAAAATATTAAATGCCCTTCTTTTTATCATTATAGAGAGAAAGTATTAGATTGCATTTATATTTTTACAATTTGTTATCAGTCTTTTCTTTCCTGTAAATATGCTGTTTATCTTTCTGCAAGCCCATTTTCAAATACGAGTGCTGAAACATGGAGTAAAAGGTAATGGTTTGGCAAATAAGATATACACAGATTTGACTTGCTTGCCCGTTTACAGATCAGACATTTCAGTTTTATAAATGGCTCTTGCAAAGGCTGGTTGCCACCAAAAATTAATGAAACTAAGAAGTAAACTGTGACATAGCCAAGTACTATTCATCAAACACACTGAGTTTAAATTTCAGTTTGTCTCAAAACTTTTGCAGTGCTAACAAACAGAGCTTATAACTTGGCTTACGGATCCCACACTTCACTATAAAAATCAACCCCACCACTCTCCTGCAACAACATTCATACAGAGTAATTATATTACTTACTTGTCCTTAAATATCACAAAGGCTTAGAATACTATAGAAGTGAAGTGATATTGTTTCATAATTCAAACACTAGAGAGCCTCATCTAACTGTACCAGATCATCAAAAAACTAGGGCATAAAAACTATTATGAGAACTCTATTCATTCTGAAATCTGAGCAACTACTTTCAATGTTTGAAGAAGCTCCTGTCTGCTCATCTCAAATAAAGAGGATAACTATTTGAGGAACAGAGATTGACTATGTTTAGAACTGCTTTCAGGAACACAGTGGAAACCTGGATAAGTATATCTGCTGAGACAGTGATCTTCCCCCCTACCCCCCCGAGTTTTTCTAAAATATCTTGGTATAATTCAAATACCAAACTTTTGGCTTCAGCTTTCGATTATGAAAAATTCTACTGAGTACCCTGTGAGATAAGGTACTGCAAAGGCACAGTAAAGATTATAGTGATGGAAGACAGTTCTTGGAAAATTAAATTTCAGTAGGATTAGGAGAACAGCATAATGGCACAAATGAACAGAATACAAGGCAGAACAGGACGAGGCTTCCATCTGTCCCTTGCAAAATGCTAAGGAAGTACAGAGGAGGAAAAGAATCCTTGAGATAATGTGGATGTTGGAGAAGTGATCCCAGATTGAGTAGAAACTGGGGACTTGGTCAGGACCCCAAACTGATCTGTTTTGGTGAACCATTCTCAAAATCAGGTCATAAGCTTTGCTCTTTCAATAACACCTTTTAATAACAACTAACCATTCCATGAGGGTAAAATCAAATGATTTCAAATGAGAATTAATATAGGTATGTTTAGTCATTTAAAGTCCAGCTTGCTGCAGTTTGGTGATGTATAAAGTGAAATCTAACCTACACATGCAAAGGATTTTACTGAATCATAAATTAACAAAATCATAAATTTTGGCTGTAAAAAATCTTATGGTTATAAATAAGTGAATTTTTTTATATTACAAAGTAGTTTTCCTTATTTCAATTACTACAAGTATCTGAAATACTTAAATAAAAAATCAACTATTCATTATAATCATTAGGAATGGCTACATCTTCTCTGGCAAACATCACAATACTAGGAGAGCACACTTTGTCCCCATACTTTCAAGTTAAACTGAATAAACATGGGCCTTTTAGTGTTCCTTAAACCCCAACAAAGAAAGGATACATCAATTTAATAGAAGAAGGAAGTCCCTAAGGCAAGGTAACTCTTTTGATTTCTTTTTGGTTCTTTTCATCAAAGATCAAACCTAGAGAGAGTATGAAAATAGCTTCAGTTGACCATCAACATGGTTACAGCAACAAAAGAAACAAGAATATAACTTCAATAACGAGGATCCATATCCTGTGGGCATTTTAGATAAAAGAACCCCACCTTAAACTGAAATGCACAGAAAGACATGGGAAAACCCAGAAAGAAAATTAATATAATTATTTCCATGTGATCAATATAACTGGTTGTGTAGTTTACTATCTTTAGTAATAAGCAGGAGCAATTTTCCATTTCCATATGAGTTTTATTTAACTGCCTTGAGTTGTACATGCATACACATTATCATTCCATATAAGTAGGTCTTGTCCTTTTGAGGAGTGGACATCATATCTTATTCATCCTTATGTTTCTAGCAGCTACCTGAACAGATACTAGCACAGACTAAACACTCAGTCACGTTCTGCTGAATGGATAAAGTGAGAGAGGAGGTAAGAAACCATAATTATTGGTGATTAGAATGTTCTAAGCATCATGTTAGATCCTTTGCTGATGCCTTTTTAATTTAATTCTAGGCTGAGCACGTGTCTCATGCCTACAATCCCAGCACTTTGGGAGGCTGGGGCAGGTCGATCACTTGAGCCCAGGAGTATAAGACCAGCCTGGGCAACAATAGTGAGATTTCATCTCTTAAAAAAATACAAAAATTAACCAGGCACGGTGGCATGCACCTGTGTTTCCAGCTTACTTGAGAGGCTGACATGAGAAGATCACTTGAGCCTGGGAAGTCAAGGCTTCAGTGAGCTGTGATCATGCCACTGCACTCTAGCCTGGGTGAGAGAGTGAGACCCTGTCTTAAAAAATAAAATAAAAATTAATGTTAAAAGATAAAATTAAAATTAAAAATAAAATTAATCATAAGTATATCCTATGAAAAATAACTTTCCCCATTTTACAGATGAGATTTAAGCTCCAAGTGGTTAAGCAACTTGCCACAGCTCACACAGCAAGTAAGTGGCAAGGTCAACATTAACATTCTGGTCTGTCTAATTCTCAAACATTTGTAGATAGACACTGACACTGCAGGCATGTATGAAAAGGCACTACCAACACTTATTCTAAAACTATAAGCCAGCTAGAGGTACATATGCACATCAGATTGCAAATTTGATCCACAGAATTGAACATAGCAAAGAAATTACACCACAATCAGCTCCCAGTAGCCTCTAAGGCGAGTGATTTTTGAAAGGCATATAAAGGAGACAACCTGTATTTTCTCCAGACAGGATACTACAGAGAAAAAGAAAGGCTATCTCCCAGCTCCAAAGATGATTTCACAGAAAAATGTATATTTGACTCATAGTTGCTTTGTAAAATATATGATTTCTCTCATTAATCATTGTAATGTTGTAATTCTGGAGAAAAATATGACAATCTTACTTTTGTTACAGAATGGGATGAGGTCATCATAAATCAAATAGTTTGGAATAATGAAAGCACTTTTGCCATTATAATAAACCAACATCAATGTATCTCAAAACAAGGCATACTAAACTCAAAGTAGAAAATCTAAGCATTCCTCCCATCTTTACCACTATTAACCATTCTGTGTGTCTTCATTAGCTTAAGCCTAAAAAAAATTCTGTTAGACAAAATACAGGTAAACACAATATCATAGTATGACTAATATATTCAATTTAGGTATCAAATATTAAAGATTCAAAAAAGTTTAAATATTCAATATTTCATATTTTCAGATTTTAATTGAGAGAGGCAAGTCAAATATCTTGTCTCCATGACAGAAGGAATACCTATAGTACTTAGATGCTGAAGACTTCTCTAATACATCCTGCAAGATGCACATAAGGACACGAAGTCGGTTGTCCTTTGTCCTGCTTCCGAAAGGTTCTTTAGTTTCTTGCTTTGATATTTAGGATTTGTTATCTGTTTGGTAACGCATTGCGAAAGTATTCTTTCTGAGAAAATCAGCTTAATCTAAAAGAGCTTCAAAAATTACTTTTTTTTTTCCTGGAAATAACACCAATTAATGTAATGTCCTACAATGCTATCTTCAAAATTTGACAGTAGGTGTAAGATGATATATTAATTTTCCAATTTTATCTCATTGACATAACATGTAAAAATTGCTACAATAGTGTTCAATGGACTTTGGGAAATCTTCCAGAAGTAGTTCTTAAATGAAGAACACAATCTTCTACCACTAGTCTTAAAGAATCAGTTGTCCTAAGGCATTAGCTCTAAAATGACATCTCTTTTTGCAGTTATGGATACTAGAACTCCTTGTAGTGGGCAGAATTGTAAGACAGCCTCCAAGATTCTTGGCTCCTCCTGTACCTACACCTTCTCTTAGTTATTCAATAACACTGATCTAGGAACTGTTCTGAAGGGCTTTAACAGATGAAATTTAAGTCGCAAATAGTTGACCTTACAACAGGAGGTTATCCAGTAGGGCTTGATCTAAACATATGTGCCCTGAGTTTTGTCTGGCTGGGCTCAGAAAAGGAAGTCAGAGATACCTGCCTCACCTGAAAGAGAGCACACATCTGTGAGGGCCACATGGGAACTGCCCACAGGGGCTGACAGTGGTCTCTGGCCAACAGCTAGAAGGAAAATGAGACCTCAATCAGACAGATGCAAGGAAATAAATTCTGCCAACAACCAGTGAGCTTGGAAAAGTACTCTGAGCCCAGATGAGAACCACAGCCCAGCTGACATCTCAATTTCAGCCTAGTGAGACCCTGAACAGAACATCCAGTCATGCTGTGCACAGTCTCCTGCCCTACAAAAAACTGAGATAATTAATTTGCATATTTTAAACTGCTACATTTGTAGTAATTTGTTACACATGGCAATAGAACATATGCCTCTTTAGTATTACAATGTATCCATGCTTGATGAGTCATACCATATCCAGACAATGTAGTTACTATATATGTTGTCTATATATATCATCAATACTATATATAGTCACTCCATGAGAGAATGGTAAAAAAAAAAAAAATCACCACTATCTATGCCAGAATTTACTGTGAAGCTGAGGGGGAAAGGCACAGATATAGGAAACATTTATTTGAAAACTCAAGTTACAGTCTGAGTCATCAGATGATTTTGAACCAAGAGATGATATGATTTGGGAAGCTGATCTTAGCAGGAACTGCAGGATGGACAGGAGAGAGGAAATTCAGAGAACAGGAAGACCAGGTCGTAGGTAATAAATCAGGAGAGAAGAAAAGAGGCTTCTGATGAGCAGTAGAAATAAAAACAAGAAATTAGCCATGTCACATTTGTAGGAAAACTCCGTAAAATTATCCTCCTTCATTACATAGTGACAGGCATACTTTGTTTTACTGGGCTTTGCTTTATTGTGTATCACAAGTACTGCATTTTTAACAAAACGACAGTTTGTAACAACCCCGCATCCTGCAAGTCTAAAGGAGGCTTTTTCCCAAAAGTATGTGCTCACTTCATGCCACAGTGTCACATTTTGGTAATTCTCACAACATTTCCAACTTTTTCATCAATATTATAATATCTTTTATGGTGATGTATAATTCTGTAATCTTTGATGTTACTACTGTAATCACTGCAGTGTGCTATGAACCACACCCATAGATAGTGAATTTAATCAATAAATGTTTTGTATGTCCTGACTGCTCCACTGACCAGCCATTCCCTCATCTCTTTCCCTCCCCCTGGGTCTCCGTGTTCCCTGAGACTAGACAATATTGAACTTAAGCCAACTAATATCCCTAAAACATTCAAGTGAAAGGAAGAGCTGCATGTTTCTCACTTTAAAGCAAAAACTAGAAATGATTAAGCTGAGTGAGGAAAGCAAACAAAAAACATAAAGAGGCCTCTTGAGCTCAACATCAAATTATCAATGCAAAGGCAAAGTTCTTGAAAGAAATTAAAAGTGCTAGTCACGTGGATATACAAATGATAAAATAGCAAAATTACTTCATTGCTAATATAAAGCAAGTTTTAATGGTCTGGATTGAAATTCAAACCAGCCACAGTATTCCCTAAGCCAAAGTCTAATCCAAAGCAAGGCTCTAACTCTTCAATTCCATGAAGACCGAGAGAAGTGAGGAAGCTGCAGAAGAAAAATCTAAACCTAGCAGAGGCTGGTTCATGAGGCTGAAGGAATGAAGCCATCTCCATATAAAAGTGCAAGGTTAAGAAGCAAGTGCTGAAGGAGAAACGCCAGCAGATTATCCCGAACCTTCAGGTAAGGTAATTGATGAAGATAGCTGCAATAAACAATAGATTTTCAATGAAGATGAGACAATTTTCTATTGGAAAAAGATGGTGTCTAAGGCTTTCATACCTAGAGAAGAAAATTCAATGCCTGGACTTAAAGCTTCGAAGGACATGCTGACTCTCTTTTTAAGAGCTAATAGAGCTGGTGACTTGAAATTGAAGCTAGTGCTCAATTACCATTCTAAAATTCCTGGAGCCCTCAAGAGTTATGCTAAATGTACTCTGCCTATCTTCTATAAAAGGGACAGCAAAGCCTGGATGACAGCACATCTGATACAACATGGTTTACTGAATATTTGAAGGCCATTGTTGAGACCTACTGCTCAGAAAATAAAAGATTTCTTTCAAAATATCACTGCTTATTGACAATGCACCTGGTTACCCAACAGTTCTGATGGAGACGTACAAGGAGATTGGAGGGGTTTTTTTTTTTTTTGATGCCTGCAAAGATAACATTTATTCTGCAGCCTGTGGACCCAAGAGTAATTAGGGCTTTCAAGTCTTATTATTCAAGAAATACATTTTATAAGACTATAGCTGCCATAGATCGTGATTCCTCTGATGGATCTGGGCAAAGTCAACTGAAAACCTTCTGGAAAGGATTCACCACTCTGGATGGCTTTAAGAACATTCATAATTCATGGGAGAAGGTTAAAACGTTAACACTAACAGGAGTTGTAAGAAGTTGATTCCAACCCTCAAGAATGACTTTGAGGGTTTTAAGACTTCAGGTGGAGGAAGTAACTATAGATTTGGTGGAAACAGCAAGATCACTAGAATTAGAAGTTGAGCCTGAAGCTGAAACTGATTGCTGCAATCTCATGATGAAATTTGAACCAATAAGGAGTTGCTTCTTATGGATGAGCAAAGAAAGTGGTTTCTTAAGAAGAAACCTAGTCCTAGTGAATATGCTGTGAACGTTGTTGAAATGAACAAAGGATTTAGAATATTACAACACAGTTGATGAAGAAGAGGTAGGGTTTGAGACAGTTGACATCAATTTTGAAGGAAGTTCTACTGTGAGAAAAACACTTAATTAGCACTGTATACTGCAGGAAGTATTTCATGAAAAGAAAAATCAACTGATGCACCAACTTCATTGTTGTGTTATTTTAAGAAACTGTCACAGCCACCCTAACCTTCAGCAGACACCACCCTGATCAGTCAGCAGACATCAACATCGAAGCAAAATCCTCTACCAGACAAATGACTATGAGTTCTTAGAGGCTTAGATAACCTTTAAGCACTTTTTAGCAATAAGGCATTTTAAAATTAAAGTATGCACACTGTTTCTTAAGATATAATGCTATTGCACACCTAATAAACTACTGTATAATGTAAACATGACTTTTATATGCACTAGGAAGCCAAAATATTCATGCAATTTGTTTCATTTTGATGCTTATTTTATTACAGTGGTCTGAAACCAAGACTACATTTACCTCCAAGGTATGCCTGTGTGGTATAAATAAGACTACCAGTAACCCAGACATTTTTCAAAGAGCATCTCTAGAATATTTTAGAGACCAAATTTTACCTTCTCACTCAAGATGACATTAGAGAATTCATACTAAAAGGCAGAAAACAGATATATACGAATAAAATAGACACTTTGATAATTTAGAGTTAAAATAATTAGCTCATATAATCAGTGACATTATAAATGAGGTTAGTTTATGTATTAATATATTTCCACACTTTCAAAATGTTCTCATAAAAAAGTATGTAACATTTTAGCAGGTCAGAGTCACTTCCATTTTAAAAAAATTTTTCTAATAAGCAGTATAGTTCTTACAACTTTTAAACTCCTACCCCATCATTATAACACCTTTGTCTACTGAAAAATAATCTATATGACTTACTTTGGCCTTCTCATCCTCCATATCCTGCCCCTATTCTTATGCAAACTGGACTACATACCTGATCTCAATTACATGGAATATACGCTTTCACTTAGAAACACACAGTCTATGAGATACTAATAAAATGTCAGCTTGTTTTATCACTGCATATGGGAACATACCATCTCATTTTATTTTTGTATGGCCACATTGTCCAGTTGCTCCTATTATACAAAACCAAAACAAAGACTGGAACTGTATCCCAATCTTAAAAAACAACAAACTCTTAAGGAAAAATAGTGTTGTTACTGTTTTCTTTTTTTTACTCTGCTTTATAGAAAAAAAAAAAAAACACACAAAAAACAGAATTTTTTCCTGCAGTATGAAATTGTTTCCAATTAAACATTTTATAGCATTCCATTGTCTGGCAGAATTTGGTTCAGTAATCACATATTTCTTGGTTTACTACTAAAGAGTTGGATTTTTAAACATTAATTAAAGACTGTACATTTTGTTTTCATTTATTTGTATCAAAAGATCATGAATTATAATGCTCTGAGGCCACATTATGTTCTAATTTCAAAGCAAAGAGTGGCTTTGGCAGGATGAAAAAAATGTACACATGACATTTTGGAGAGGATGGTAAATGTTATTAGAAATATACTTTATTAGAGTACCTATTAGTATGAATTTGGCTTTTTAAAAGAACTCCTTTAAAGTTAAGGCTTTCTGAAAGACATTCAAATCATTCTTATAAAAACATTTAAAGAACAGATAAGTAATATCTTACCATTTTTAAATGGTAAAATGTCAATATTCAAATATAGGTTTCTTGATTTATCTTAAAGTTATTTTTTTGATAGACCATTTCTGATGCCACACATAAAAATGTATTGTGTTCTTTGTTTCCTTTAAAAGTTACTGAACCTCAGTGTCCCTTTTTCAGCTAAATGTAAGAGTAGAAGAAAACATGAATGAAATAATGTCTGTGATATCTGGCTGATGGTTATCTCTGTATTTTATTCCATTTTGTTTTACAGTTGTATTTTTATCATAGTTGTCAGGGCAAGAAACACACAAGAGTCCTGTTAAACAAACTTTTTATCTTACCAAGACAAGGAAATTTTACAGGGGCAAGACCAAATTTTGCAGGGAATTCTTAAATGTCTCAATTCTCATAAAATCCAGAAATTATAATAAGCAAGAAAGTAAAACTGTGAAATAACTCTTTGCATTGCAATTTTTCTTTAATGTGAGGACAATTTAAAATACCTTTATTATAACAGGATAAAGATATATAATTAATTATGTCATTATATGTATTACAATTCTTTAAAAATTATAATCCACACCCTAAAATTCAAACAAAATCTACTATATATACATATATGCCTGTGATACATGTAATGTTGTATTCATGCAAAAATAACTTTTTCTCAATAGGGATAATGAATAGTATTCTAATAATTTGGAATTCCATATTATCAATTCATACTTACACTAGAAGAAGCTATAAATTTAGTACAATAATCAATACATTTTGATATTTTATACTGAGTTTCAGTCAATTATCTACCTTTCTGCTGTCATTCCTTTTGTCTGTTATTGCTGTTGTTAATATTCACAGGTAGATCTGCCCAAATAATTAGATTGTCTTAGACCACAGAATTCATCTCTTGAAATTTGAAACTGTTATTACCTTCTTAAGAATCTTACCTTTATATTAATATCAAGGACTAGAAAAATGTTTTCCCAGAATTTTGGAGAGTGGCTTATTATTTTATAAATTTGTAAGTGATTACTCCTTTATTCAGATTAAATCCAGGAAAGATTATAGCTCTTTGAATATACAACTCAAAGGATTCTCTGCATTTGTCGTATTCTATTTCTACAGTTATCAAAACACACAGGATGAAGGACCTAACACCACCGACAACAAAATACTGGAACATATATTCTGAATTCTGATTTTTCAGAAAATTCTTCAATTTTTTACTCAGGATGTCAGTTTTTGGTAACAATTCTCTACTCCCCTTCTGAGATGCTAACTGGGAGATAAACAAAGGAAACATCTAAATCCTTTATCTTGTAATAATTCGATTTTGCCAGAGATGGTTCCCATTTCCCTCTTTTGCAGCTTTGTTGTTCACTATTACGTTTGAGGAGACCTTTGTCTCTCTCTTTTCTTCTTTCAGAATATCGCAGGTAGCTGATGTTGCCAGACTTTATTTCCAAATAAGGAAGTTTTTATATTTATTTACATGGGGTTTAAATTCCTAGATATTCCAATGGAAAGAGAAGTGGCAATATGTATAGGGTATTAGCACATTAGATTATTACTCATTCCATCCTGAAGTACAATTGGCTTACTTTTGTCTTTTTAGCTTTGGCTTGAACCTGAGAGTATTCCCATCAGTGCTATCAGACGGAATCATGGTAAACCTAGTGGAGCGTGCTGGCGCATGCCTGTAGTCCCTGCTATTCAGGGGTTGAAGTGGCAGGATTGTTTAAGATTGCTTGAGCCCAGGAGTTCCAGGCTACAGTGAGCCATGAGCAGAGGATACCGGGTCTCTCAAACAAAAAAAAAAAAAAAAAAAAAAAAGCATGACACTGCTGCCCGCTTTCAACTCCCTGTTGCTGAGAACCCATTAGCAATAAGGCCACTGGAATCATTATACAATGATAAATATCTAGATAACAAGTTAACCAAACTAATGACAGGTTCAGATTCATTCAATTTGTATTTGAATGAATCCAAATACAAATGAGTTAATACAAACTTTTATGATAAATAAAATTTGTGGAAAGCAAATATCCTAGGGATATAGGTTTTCTTTTCATAATAACTTTATCATAAATGAAATATACCCAGGAGGACTTGATGATTATGAAAAGTTAAGTGTCTTTTAATTTCAAACAAATTTTCTCATAGCTTCTAATAAGCATTTAAAATTTTGGGAAAAAAAAACTATTGAGATGAGAAACAAAAAATCTGGAGGGGTGAGGTTTGGTTAGTCAGGAAATACTTCAAAGAGTGGGAGTCTTAAAGAAAATACTGACCTTAGGCAGAATCAGAGGGGCAAGAGTGCTATTGGTTGGAGATCTCGCTAAACAAGAACTCAGGAGTAAGAAAGGATGTATGTTTAGGAAATATGGTTGGCGTGTGTCCAGGCAATAACTAGATGAGTTTTCAGGAGTCAAAGAGACAGATCATTTTGCAATAATAGACGGGGTCCAGTGTTAGAATATCTAAATATTTTGTCAGAAATAGGGAGCCAACAAAAGTTACTGAATATAATAATTGCTATTTATTGGGTGCCAAGCACTGTGTGTGTGTGTGTGTGTGTGCATTTTACTCAATCAACAAAAATACCTCTATGAGGTGGGTGCTACTGTCATTCTAGTTATAGATGAGGAAAGAGAGGCATAGGTAATTAAATGACCCAAAGTCACATGATCAGTTAGTGGCAAAAATATGATTGGACTCTACATCTCTCTGGAAAGTAAGTGAACAAAACAGTATTGTTAGTAGGATAATGAGAGAAAGCATTTCGTTTTTGTTTTTGTTTGAGACAGGGTCTCACTCTGTCATCCAGGCTGGAGTGCAAGATCTTGGCTCACTGCAACCTCCACCTCCCAGGTTCAAGCAATTCTCATGCCTCAGTCACCTGAGTAGCTGGGACTACAGGAGAGTGCCACCACACACAGCTAAATTTTGCATTTTATTGTAGAGATGGGGTTTCACCATGTTGGTTGGGCTAGTTTTGAACTCTTGACCTCCAGTGATTTGCTCACCTTGGCCTCCCAAAGTTCTGGGATTACAGGTGTGAGCCACCATGCCTGGCCCAGACAAAGGCATTTTTGATGAATAGGAGATGTGAGATATTCTTTTAGAAGACTGATCAAGTCTCTAAGTTCTTCTTGAAGTGCAGAACATTAGGCCTGACTGCCTGCACCTGAATATCTGTCACCTGGACTATTAGCAAGAGTCTGGTAGTGAAACCATTTTGTTATCCACCTTTGAACTAACAGGTTTTTAGCCTATCACTGTAATAAACCACTAGTTTTTAACTTCCATGAATTCTTTCCACTTTTAAAGACTGAAATCTACTGTATGTCACATGGCATATAGCCTTTAAAACATACTGGTAGCATTGATATACTATTCTACCCTGTTTCTATTCTAAAAAACATTTTTTATTTTTATTTTATTTATTTATTTATTTATTCATTTTGAGACAGAGCTTTGCTCTTGCTGCCTAGAGCAAACTGCAACCTCCACCTCCCGGGTTCAAGTGTTTCTCTTGCCTCCACCTCCCAAGTAGCTGGGATTATAGGCATGTGCCATGACACAGGGCTAATGTATTTTTAGTAGAGACAGCATTTCATCATGTTGGTCAGGCTGTTCTCAAACTCCTGACCTCAAGAGATCCACTAGTCTCAGCCGCCCAAAATGCTAGGATTACAGATGGGAGCAACCACGCCTGGCCTATAAAGCATTTTTTAAAAGGTACATCCAGCATGTGATACTACCATCAATTTATATTGTTTAGAAGGCATACTGGCATGGATATTGTAACAATTTGACTTGAACATTTGAAATTTTATATTAGTTTTTATGTAAACTATATAGAATTTTAAAAGATATGCTATAAATGTGAATGTAATAGAAAGGTCATTAAATATTTAAATAGATGCATGCATTAGTTTTCATAGAGGGCTATAAAATGGAATTATTTTATTTTACTGGAAAGAAAACACTGAATTATAAAGGAAATTCTAAATTCCATAAAAAATATATTCCACCTATCTTTCACAAGATTCTGTCACAGCTCTGCAAAAAATATATTCGATCATTTCATTAACAAAACTTGAACTCCTGCTGGGACATCTCATTCTGAAGCACTACATTTAACAATGGGACTGTGAACTCCAGTGTCCATGGCAACAGTAGCTAATTCTTCTTTCCAATCATGGTGGCAATTTTCTCCCATGGCTTGAATCAGTTACAAAACAAAATACTCTCAAAGACCTTTCTGAGCCAATAGCCTTGCAGCTAATCTGCTAATAGGAAATAATCTGCAGCTAATACACACATTCCAGGGCAGCAGTGTGTTTTCTTAATACTTTGTTTCGTGGGCCTCTTTCCAAAGAAAGCACAGTAAAGAATAGAAAACAGACATTCATTAAAAATAGCATTATACTACCTGGCCACTATTAATGCCTAAAACTTGCTGCAACTTGCACAGCTCTTAAAGAGTGTGTTAAAAAGCAAGTAGAGAGGAGGCAATGTAGCAATAAAAAGAACAAAAGCAAATTGCTACACCAAGAGGGTAAGAGCTAAGAGAAAGAATATTAAAAGCATTGATGTTAGCGAGCCTTCAAAGTTGACAAATTTATTTTTCTTCAATCATTACTATTTGTAGAATCAGTCATTGGATGCACTCCAGCAACAAAAATCTCAACTGACTTGTAAGCCTTTTTTTTTCTCTCTCTCTCTCTCATGGAATAATAGAAATGGTTTAGTCTTGAAATAAGTTTTTTACCTCAAGGGTCACATTTTAACCTCTTAAGCAATTATAATGACCTAAATCATTCTAATTAAAGAGAAAAAAACAATCGTACCCCAATTCTGATAGTTTGATGAATCAGCTCCCAAAACTTAATACTGCTTCGAGCAAGATTAGGATGTTTTTGCTTGAAAGAAAAGTTATGAATCATCATCAGGAAAGATGAAATACCTTTTCATCCGTCTCGGACTGGAACTTCCTCCCTGCTTAGAGTTAGCATGTTTGACACAGCAATGTATCTGATGTGCTCCAGACCCTGAATTTTGCCTGGCTCAAAGAGAATGGGATGACTTAAGCTTTGATGCTTCTACTCTTCATCTGGGAAGAAGTAAAGATTTCCAACATTTCCTCTAGCCATGCAGAGGATGTAGCATGGCTACTTATACAAAAAGTAAAAGTGTGGCACATTTCACAAAAAAAGGAAGCAAAATAAACAGAAGTAGCAGTGGAATAAAATCTTTAAAGTTAAAAGGAATCACTTCATCCTCTTTAAATTCATTTTATAATTCTGGTTACTATGACAACATGATGCAACTCTGTATTACCATGACAATCTGACACAACTTTCAAAAAACAGTAAGCACTGTTTCATTCTGTTGTTCAGTTGCTCCCAAGGAAACATGCTGTTATTTACTTCTGTGATGAAACCTGTATTATAGTCTGATAGATCTTATGTCAGAAAAGGAGAAGCCAAATTATGGCAGAAACTGGAGGAAGATAAATAAATAAATATTTATTTATTTATAAATATATATGGAGAAAATGCAGCTTTTCCTCCTCTCAACATCACCAGTGTGTTATAAACACCAGAGAAAGGACAAATTCTCACAACTTCTAGATCTTCAAATATTCTACCAATGCATAATGAGTAGTAAAAATAAGCATCATAAACACACGCATCAGATGGTCACTTTTAAAAAAAATAATTATTCAGATGACTTCTAAACAAGCTTTGGAAAACAACAACGATATTTATATTTATTTATTTATAAATATATATATTTATCACAATAATACTGTCACCATATCAGGGGAGTGGATTGCTTTAGAGAATCTATAACATAAATCCAAAAGTTATCTCACAGCACAAAGGGACTTGACCAAAGATCATGTTTGTATTTCACAAACTGTCTGCTATCAATATTATTTTGAAATAGAAAATCTGTTTCTGCTCATTTAGATTTATTATGTTTTTGGTATGAAGCATATGTAAAATATTGATAAATTGGCAGTTAGATATGGTTGAGTGGTGATGACGGCGCCTTAAATCGAGCCCTCTGTTTTTTAGCCGTGCTGGAGAAACCAGAAAGTAAGTGTGTATGTGGTAGGGGAGGCTGCCCTTAGCATCAGGAAGACCTGCTGGTGTTGACGCCCGCTTCCTTCCTACTTCCTCACAGCTTTCTGTTCTGTCCTTTTGACTCCGTTGGACCAAATAACAGATTTTTCCACAACCCTAGGAAATAATTTTATATCACATCATATTGATTTTGAGAGATGATTTAATTATTAATAATTCAATAAATATGTAAGGCAATGATGAATTTAACTACTTTTAAAATGCTGCTTTTGAAGAGTAACTTTTGACAATAGATTGCTTCCTAAGGGGAAAGAACTTAATATGTGAGTGTTTTTTAAAAGGAGTCTATTTATGTTTATGATTTATGTTCATTTAGGCAAAACTTGTTTTTTTTGAAATGATTTTCTTGTCATTACTCTGAATTTTATATCTTCTCTTCCATGTCTTTACAAATAACTATTAATTCAATATCGACATATGTTGTTTATTTTTGTAGTTAAAACAGAGCCAATGAGCAGCAGTGAAACAGCTTCAACGACAGCAGACGGGTCTTTAGACAATTTCTCAGGTTCAGGTAAGGAATAAATATTAGATTTTCACATCAACACGAAGCGTTGTTTTTCCTAGTTTATTTATGCATATAAATGTCTCTGTGTATATATGTATGTATGTATATGTGTATATGTGTGGGTATATATACATATAAAATAGCTTTGCTCAGAGTCACATATTACCAATTCTGTTTTTATTCATTGTGAAGAAGTACTTGCTGAAAATGTTGGTATCCAATAAAGGGGATAAAAAGGGTTTTATTCTCCTGCTTTTTTCTACTAATTATCTTTATCATGCCGATGACTCCTTCCCCATTCTCTCTTAGGTGTATTACTTTTCCAGGCCTTCAAATTTGGTTAGGCAAAATTTGGTGCTCTACACTTCTAAGCAGACTCGCCAAGCCATCTTGCTAAGTAACTGTCATAGCAACTGTAGATCTGAACTACATAGACTCTGTAAAGCAGCATTAAGTTCTTCAGTTAGTTTTAATCTCTTTCACATTAATAAAATCTGCCTCCACTAAACAAAATATTCAAGTTTCACAACTGTCATTGTGAAATCACTGATAAGAAAGTGACTGTGATTATAAGGTGGCTGTGAGAATGTGATCATATATTTGCCAAGTCACCCAGTCCAACTTGGAGTATTTCCTTTAAAAATTATTTCTATCAGAGGTAATTCTTAGAATTTTGACTTCTTAAATATTGTTTGCTATAATTTTAGCACCTCTCAGTTGGAAATGCTGTAATTCCATAAAGTTGTGATGGATTTACTCAAGCTCTCAGGATCATTTATTTAATATATACCACAACAGAAAGGAATTGTAAATACAAAATTAAATGCAAACACATAACTTTGATACTAATGATACCAGGTGAAAGCAATAAAAAATAACAAAGGATAAAATGTCCATTTGTTCTTTCCTAAAAGATTTATTAGAATTTGACTTTTGCCAAGCAATGTAGTTGGTGCCATTCTGAATTCATAGGTGTCTGAAAATGGTCCTGATGCAGGGCTTAATGGGGTGAGACCAGATCATTACAGTACAGTTTGATAATGCAGAGGAAAGCTGAGAGAGTCAAAAGAACACCCAGGAAGGGACCTAGTGGAAACCAGGTTGGGGTGGGGTGATCATGGAAGGTGTCTTGGAGTAGATACTCAGTCTTAACAAGTGAGTAGGAAAAAAGCACTGGGAGGGAGATGCTGCACATACGGACACTCCATGGGAGGAGACAGCAGCTCAGATGGCGTGGAGCTTTGGGGAGCTGTTAATGGTTCAAGGTTCCTGATTTGTGTACAATGTGAGAGCAAGGACATGTTGCAGAGGGAGGCAGGGGCCAGAGTCTAAAGTGGCTTGCGTGAGCTGCATGGAATTTGTGTTTTCTCCTGAGTGCAATGGGAGGCATCAGAGGAAGGGGGTTGTATGATCATATTCATAAGACAGAATTATGGCCACAGTGGCAGGATAAATTGGGGGCAGTTGAGCTGAAGTGGAAAAATCAGGTAGAGATTTTTTTTAAATTAATTTGAGCAAGAAAAAAGGAACACCTGAGATAAAGCACTGGCAATGCGTATGGGAAGGTGATGGATTTGGTGCATCTTATGAAGTAGAATAGTGGTCAGTGACCAATGGCTATAGGGGTAAGTGAGGCAGAGAAAGAAGTTGAGAGCTAGGAAACGGAAGCAGAGCATAGTTGACAGAGAAAGACAGGAACCTCAGTTTTGTGCATGTTGTCTATAAAGCAGCATCCTCCTGCAGATGCCAAGTATATGAGGATTTGGAGCTCAGGGAAGATTTGGCATGGGAAATTTGAAAGTGTACAGGGAGGTAAAGCTAGTAAGGTAAGCAAGGTTGAAGACAACTCACAGAAAGCTAATATATATGACATGGGCAGAGGATAAAAAGAAAACAAGTAATTCAGGCTAAAGCAACAGTCTTGGCAAGGCACGGTGGCTCACACGTGTACTTTTGGTACTTTGGGATTCAGAGGCAGGAAAATCACTTGATAACTGTGCTGTGGTAAAATAATGTTTTTAAGAAATACACATAGAAATATTTATGAATAAAAAGACATTATACACAAAACTCCAGCAGAATGTGAGGTATATATGTGTTTTCATTCACACACACACAGAGAGGAAATCAAGGATAAAGCTAATAATAACATACTGCGTAATTTGGATGAAGAATATCTGGGAAGTTTTTGTGCTGTTGCAACTTTTCTGCAAGTTTCAAATTATGTCAAAATTTAACATTAAAAAAATTACAAGCATCAGTGGATTAGCCTGTAGCAATTTCAGTAGATGGGCGAACATTACTTATCCTTGTCCCTCATGGACCACATGACCAACTTCTGTGTGTGTAGCATAGTGCTTAGCAGATAATATATGCTCATAGTTTATTGAATGAATAGATGATTTCATGAATAAGGTGGGGGAGTGCAAATGGGGAAGAGAAAAATGTCTTTCAAATATATAGTGATTAAAAAAAAAGGGAAGGAAAGGAAATTCATCAGAGAGAGGATGGCATTTAGGAGGTCAAGGTGGTTTCATACTCCTGACACAAACTCAACAGGCAGAGGTTAGAGGTACGGGCAAGCAGGGGGATCACTGATAGAGGGAAGTTCCTGATGGGACAGCAATAGCAGAAATCCAAAACAGAAGTGGAGCAGCCTAGAAAAGGAATAACTTTTCCACTGAAACAATGGGGAAGATGCAATACAAAGTGGTGCAGATGAATTTGAAGTGGACGAGGTGGCAGTATGTTGACGGAGTTCCTATCCAATTCCTCCGTTCAGACCCTCCAGCTGTTCCAGTTCGTCTCTATGCGTAAAAGCCAAATCCTTAAAAAGCCCCCAAACCCCATTATCGTCTGCCTCAGATCCTGTCTGACCTTGCTGCCTGCCTCCCTTGCTTACTGCTCTTCCTCCCGCCTGGTAGACGTGCTCCCGGCATAGTGCCTTTTCACTGGCGGTCCTTTCCCTGTATGCCTACCTGACTCTCCCTGACTTCAAGTCTGTGCTCAAATCTCACCTTCTCACTGAGGCTCACCCTGACCACCCGACTCAGTGCAGCTCTCCTGTTCTACTTCTGTTCTACCAGGCCAAATTCCTCCCCACTCTTTCCTGCCCAATAATTATGAGCCTTTTGCAAATGCTGTCATTTTCTTGTGCATTATGTTGAGTGTTGGACTCTCACCCCACCAAAACATAAGCTTTTGATGGCAGGGATTCTGTCTTGTTTGGTTCATTTCTGTATCCCTTACCCCTTAAAACAGTACCTGGCACATATTAGACACTCACATATTTGCCTAATATCTGCCACATATTTGAATTAAAGAAAACATGAATGAATGAATAAAAATGAATGAATGAATGATGGCTTCTGCTTTTTCCTCTGAAGTAACTCAGAATGAGAGAGCAGTGATAGGTATGTGAGCTTGAGGAATTGGGGAAGATTGAAATTGATGTAGCGAATGCTGGGGAAGTCTGAGGCTGCCTAGAAACAGGGAAGAGGATGGACGGTAGAGCTGAAAGTTGAACAAGCCTGGAGATAATGAACATGCCCTGTATGGTGGAGTGATTTTTCTCTACAAGAGCTTAGTAGCCCATGTAAAAAGACACTGGGCT
Source organism: Cheracebus regulus (assembly GCA_963574635.1). Classification (NCBI taxonomy): domain Eukaryota; kingdom Metazoa; phylum Chordata; class Mammalia; order Primates; family Pitheciidae; genus Cheracebus; species Cheracebus regulus. Next base: position 246,070 of record CAUYQU010088024.1, read on the forward strand.
TGATCCAGGGTCCAGGGTTTGCTAGGTAAAGCATGAGAAAATACAAACTTAAGAAAATTGGGAGTATCAGTAAAAGAATAATAATTTTTCATGTATTCAAGACCAGTAGACAGAGCAAGAAGGTAGGGGCTAATACCTTGAGAAAAGAAGAGATGTAAGGGCTTCTTCGTCTCTTGATGAGGTTGGAGAAATGAGAATAGATGAATGAAGTTTCTGGACAGCGATGATGTTCCTTACTTAAAGTCAGTGAGGCCTCCACCACATGCCTCTGTAGTTAGTTCCTCAGCCTTCATCACAACTTATAGGATTAATTCTCAGTGTCTATCTTCCTGCTGAATTATAGCCCTGTGAGAACAGAGATTCTGTTTGTATTATTCAGTTATAGTCCTGGTGGCCTTCATAGTATAGAGCACATAGGAGATGTTCAGTAAATGTTTGCTAAGGAAATGAATGAATTGATCAATGTGATTACAGCTTGAGACTATGGAGCAGGGAAAAGTGGCCAGGAGATGGTCTTGAGCTTGACTACTTAAGTAGGCCAGAGTTGAGACCTAGACAGACCGAGAAAAGTGGTGGATGTTAGATGATATTGGAGCTTGTAGGGAGACATCACCAAATCCTAAAGTTTTTGATAAATGTAAACAGTGTCCAGGATGTGGGTCATTCATGGAAATGTTGAAGAACTTTCATGAAGCCCAGAGAAAGATTTTATGGAAGTAGAAAACCAATGGTTTGGAAGAAGCAACAATGAAAATATGTTTTCAGGTCTTTGTGACATCTGGAATCTGAGCGAGCAAGCAGCCTCAACTTGGAAAAGATGCACAGGAGAATTAAGGGCTTTGGAGAAAGGCTTAGCTGAAGGTGGAGGGGTAGGTGAGGATAAAGAAGAAATGGAACCACTCTGATGTTGGTGATTTCTATCTCCACCTCTCTTTCAAGGAGCCCTAGCACCTGTAAGCCTTAAGGACATAGCGAGCTCACTCTTCTAGGGAAGCCCTCAGGTATAAGGTGTGGAGAGAGTGAAAGAAAGGGAAGGCTGGTTTTCCAAGGCATGTGGCTGAATTGAAAATTACAGTATTGCTTATCATGGTTTCATAATATTGTAAAGTGATGCCCATTTACTCTTTACCAATGAAAAGCAATATTTTAACAATTTAAATTTTAAGAACAATAGGGATTGCAAATAAAGTGTTTTTAATATCTTTGCTGCCTCTGCCATTTCTACAAAGCCTAAATTTGTTATTAAATTATTAAGTAAAATACCAGTTGATGTCCAGAGATATTTGAAAATTGAAAACAGAAGCAGGAATGCTTCCACAGGAGAAAAAATATTGTGTGACAAATATAGTTTCTCTGTTTAATTGTTCATAAAAGGTATACCCTTCTAGGTCTAATTCATTCAGCAATTATTTATTGAGCACCTGCTATATGCCAAGCAATGTTCTAGGCAGTGGGAATAAGGCAGTGAAAAGGTAGACAGGGTCTCTGCCCTCATGGATCTTTCATTCTTTGAGAGAGACAGATAATACTTGGGTAAGTGGTAAGTGTTTGTGTATGTAAATAGGCAATGAAAAGTGCTAAGAAGGAAACAAAAGCTGATCAAAGAATTTAGTAAAGGAATGGATGGGAGTCTCTTTTAGAAAAGAGGCTTCTGAGGAGAGGGCATCTGAGCAGAGATCCTGGTGAAAGGCAGGAATAAGTTTGGGTTCAATGAAGTGTGATAGGATAATGGAGGGCTTGGAGTTGAGGATCGGGGGGTTTGTGGCATGACTTAATTTATGTTTTTAAGAGGTCACTGTTTGTTGCATGGAAGGTGCTTTATGGGGAGAAGGGTGAGGTGAGGGCACGTGGAAGCAGGGAGACCAGCGTTTTCCCAGCTCGGAAGAAAGATGACTGTGTTAGCTCATATCTTCCTACAAGAGCCACCAAGACAGGATTAAATGTGCCAGGATTTAGTTAAGGGAAAGGAGAGAGGGAAGGAAGGGAGATTAAGTTAGGTAGGAGTGCAATCTAAGGACATTTTAGCAAGGCCATCAGAGGAGCCCCAGCTCTCCCAGGAACAGGCCTGCCTTAGTATCCCAGATGCATTGTTACTGGTCAGGTGAAGCCCTTTAAAAGTATCCCTTCACCCCCACCCTGCATGGCATGGATGGACTGCAGAGCTTAGCAGCTAGGCTATTGTTCACCTTCATCCCCTGCAGCGGAAGAATCAGGAGGTTCATCTTCTGTCTGCCACAATGTTGGTGACTGGAACAGAGTGATAGATGAGAAGTGAGAAGTTTGACGTTTGGGATCTCTTTTGAAGGGAAAGCAGACTGGACTTATGATAAAAGGGTAGTTGGGGTGTGAGGGAAAGAGAAGAGTCAAAACTTACTTCTAAGATTTTGACCTGATTGTCTGGCTGAATGGTGTTGACATGAAGGAGCCTGGGGGAGGAGTGAGCTGAGGACCTGCCAATTGCAAGAGTTCTTCCCAGCGTTTTCTCAGGATTGTGATTATTATTCACTTTGAGTTCTCCTCTCCCTTCCTACAAAAAGATTGGAGGAGCTTGCTTCTGTGTTGGACATAGAATGCAAAAATTGAAAACAAATGTGCTAAACAGATAAAGTGGTATTGGTTGTCTGTATGTTCCCAGGGCTCTGTGGCATGTGTAATTTTGAGTTTTCTAAGGATAAAATGACCGTTTAATTTGATCTGGGGTCATTCTCTTTGCTTTAGGAGATTTTGGTCCCATGAAATTAAAATGAATCTGAATTCCTGAGTTACTGTTTAGAAAGTTTAAAGTGTTTCATGCCATTAAGGAAATGGTATTTGAAGTATAAGATGGTAGATTTTTGACTACAAGCCACGCAGAGATTGTGCAAGTCATACAAGGGTTTGGATTTAAAGAAAGCTCGAAAAATATGGCTTATTATATGGCCTTTGACATATTCAGTAATTTTAAGCATACCTAACTAGGTGATTAGTTATAAGACAGCATTGTGGGTTCTTCGCATTTATCTCATAAGGGATACTATCTACGCCAATATATTTGATAGATTGTATCTTCCTCCAAAGAGCCAAATTAGGTTTATTATGTATGTGTATAAAAAACATAAAATATTCTTCATGTTATTGTGGTTTTAAAAACTACTTTGCTTATGACCTAATTCGCACATTCTTTTTAGACAAGAAATGTGTGTTGATTCCCTCCACCACATGCCAGGCCCCATCACATGCTGAGGAAACAGGATAGTAAGAAGTGCACGGCCCCAGAATCCCATAGTTAGCAGAGGAAAGCAACCATCTATACACTTCATGTGCTAATTGTAATGCGATGTGGGGGGTACTACATTGCCAAGGATTGCAATGTTCCAAGAAAAGTACAGAGAAGGAAGACATTATCCTAAAGAGAAAATGATGTCTTAGTTTCCGTGGTGGAGTGTTCATCAGGCAGAGCAAAGAAGAGCTTTATAAGGAAGAAGAGTATAGTGTGAACAACAACCAAATCTGACATAAAAGTACATGCCATGGATGGGCAGTTCTGAAGTCTGGGAGGTTAGATAATCTACCCAGGAGGGAGTTGGAGCTTGAATCTCTTTGTATTCTCTGCCAAGGAATTTGGAATTTATCCCAGGGATAATGTACACTGTCGAATGATTGTGAGCTAGTGGATGGATATGAAGAAGTTTACATTTAAGAAAGAACAGGGTGGTGGCAGTATTGAGAGTCAGAAGGCAAAGGTGGCCATCCCTAAGTGGGACCAAAGGAAAGTGGCTCTGTAACAGTTCCAGTAGTCCAGTGAGACAACATTGTGAGGGCCTGGACCAGGACAGGGATCTTGAGAGCAGGGATGGAGTATGCAGGACAGACCAACAGGCAATTTCTGGACTGGGGGTAGGTGAGTCACCTGAGTCATGAAATAGAGGGGAAAAACAAGATGGTTGTGAGGCTCTACTTTCCATGCAGGGAGTCAGAAGATAGTATGTTTTGGTGGGAAAAGTTAGGCAGACCTGGGTTCAATCTGCTTAGATGTGTTACTCTACTTCTGTCAGCCCCTAGTTCCTCATATGTAAAATGGAGGCAGGAAATCCAACCTTGAAGTATTTTGTGGGACAGATGGTGATCCACTGAGCAGAGTTGAAAACACAGAAGGAAAAGACAAGCGTGGAGTAAAAGATAGTGGGAATCTGGGAAAATTATCTGTCTTCACAACAATCTTATGAGGTGTAGACGGTATTATTGCCATCATTTTATAGGAGACAGTATTATTGCCATCATTTTATAGGAGAACATACGGACATAGAGGGAATAACTTGACTAGGGCCGCATAGAAGAATTGGGATTTGAATCTGTGCTGAAATTAAATTCTGATTCCAGAACCTAGGCTTAATTCCCATATTCCGCAGCCTCCGAAGTCTTTCATCATATATATACACACATTATGTGTATATCTTCTAAATCAAAGCTTTATGGGACTTCCTTTACTCTTTGTAGTAACCCATAACCCTGATATCTTCTATTCCATTTATTAAAAAGAAAGAAAAATAAAAGAAAAAAAAATGCTTGGTACAACCTATTAAGTTGAATTTATGAACTTTTCATGAGCCATGACCCACAATTCAAATAACATAGACACAGAGCTAGAGAAGAATAAATGGGATTTCTATGGCTTCTGTCATCAGGTAGCATTGCATATTTTTGTTGTTTGGTTTTTAGCCAATTGTTTTGAACTCTGATTGTCCCAGGAAGAGATTACTTCTCCAGTAACTCTGCTGAGTAAGTCCATGTTACCCTTGGCCTGTTTTCAGTCTTAGAAGAGAGGCACAGAAGAGGTTTTAGTTGCAGATGACCTGGGCAAATGGTAGCACTCATAGTCCAAGTGTTCTCTCACCAATCCGCCTCTTCTGTTAATTGCAGTTTTTAACTGACCATCTCACTTATTTATTTGTCACCCTTCCCACATGTATCAGATAGAACTGGTCCTTGCACTTTCACATCTGCAGCATCTAGCAGAGCACCTGGAACAGAGTAGTGACTCAGTATGTGCCAAATGACGGAGTACCAGCTGGGCTGGCTCACCGTCTCTTCACTACAGACGCTGTCTCTGCCAAATGGCCAGCCGGATGTTTGAAGTCTGGGAGCTTGCAAGAGTGGTACTAATCTAGATCTACTGTCCCTAGACGGGCGTTGTTTTTGACCTGTTTTACAAGAAAAGGATTATTCATAGATCTGAAGATTCCAGTCCAGGTCTACCACTGTCCTCCCAAACACAAGCTGGAAAATTAAATTTGAGAAACATAAATGTACCAATGTGACAATGTGAAAACTATATGGAACTTTGAGTATATGGAACCTTCTAAAAGGATTTTAGTGTAGAATACAATTAATAAATAATAGAACCTCTGAAAGTAGTAATTATTGGTAGAAGAATAAAATAAACTTATATCTTATAATAATTGCACCCAAAGAATATGCATCTTAGCCTGGTAGAGATAAGGGATTTGAAGGAAAAAATATGTACATGTATACCCATAAATGTAAATATGTGTAGATATATGTGTGTGTGTGTGTGTGTGTATACACACACACACACACACATATATGTATATTGACTCTGTTTACAATGAAAGAAGCTGAAACTGCCATTTTCAGGACTTTGTTAACGTAGGTTTTTGCTTCTTTATTAGTTCAGAATTAGAGTAAAAGAACATTTGTTAGGACTTTAGTGCATTATTGAATCAAGTTAACGTGATTAAGAAGAAAAGTTCTGCTTGAATGCTTAAATACCTCCTCAAAAAATAAAGGCAAACCTTTTTTTAGTTGAACATTGAAGTTGATCACATATAAATAAAAGGCAAAGGAACATCCAGATCAGCACAGTAAAAAACAGGCTTAGCTTGCAACTTGAGTAATTTAAGATAGTTATAGGAATGCATTTTTACTAAAAACCATTGCTAAATCAATGCAGACAAATGAGGATCTATCCTCTTTCTTCTCACCTGAGAGAAGATTAGACCACATTTGTTGGAAATACAGCCTCAGGTTTCTGTGTTCTCGCTGAGCACAAACAATGGGCTAGCTGACCTTTTACATTCCCACCCAGTTCTGCAATTCAGCTTCAGACCTCCCCTTTCAGCACGGCTTTCCAAACAGTAGCCAGGTCTTCCTGTACTCTTTAAGTAATGCCACTGTAAAAACGCATAGCATGCTGACAGGTATTTGAGAAGATTGTGATGATGTTTTAAACTAGAGCCCTTAATCAGTTTCTATTCGCTCCTCTTTATAGTTTAACTTTCTGTTAGGTGGAACCATATGAAATTGCTATTTCTGCAGGTCACAAAGGTCAGATATCTGAAATTTCCTATGGCCAACATATAATTGAAAATATATCAGTGTTTTCTGTATATTTTGCATTTTGCTTGAATTATGGTGCATTATTTTGTTTTGTTTTTTTCCAGCAATTGGGAGCAGTAGTTTCAGCCCACGACCAACTCACCAGTTCTCTCCACCACAGATTTACCCTTCCAAGTAAGATGTATTTTCTCTTAATCAATAAATAACTTCTCTGAGTAGACTTTTATTTATTTAAAGTCATGTCTGTGCCCACATGTTCCATCTTAATTTAAATGAAAGTGCATTTCATAGAGATGTAAACATATTTACACAAATTTATTTTGAGCATCATGTGGTGGAGACACTGAAGTATTTCAGTGCTTTGTCAATTCTATGTGAACGTTTTACTTTAAGATACAGTCTTTAACTGGAATTTGTGATGTGGTTGTTAATTGGTTACCTTGCATGTTTCCATCTAATGCATGGGCTTTCTATTTTCTGTCATTTCTGACAAATAGCAGACCATACCCACATATTCTCCCTACCCCTTCCTCACAAACTATGGCTGCATATGGGCAAACACAGTTTACCACAGGAATGCAACAAGCTACAGCCTATGCCACGTACCCACAGCCAGGACAGCCATACGGCATTTCCTCATATGGTGAGTAACCTGCTATTGTACTAGTGGCGTTATCGTGTGGGTATGCGTTTATTAACATATTTGAGTGGTACTTAAAGACTGAATCCTCGGCCACTTTAGAAAGTGTTGTCATCTTCTGTGTCTAAATTCTTCATATGATTGTTTCTAATGAGCGTTTTAAGAACTGGCAGCTCCTTATCTTGAGGTCAGAGGTAGTGAACAGATTGTGTGGTTTGTATGCCTTCTTGCTCTCATTTTTCTCCATTTATATCTCAACCCTGAATTTGCCATTTGAGCACTGGGCTCTGGAATCCAAAATATTTTTAAGAATATTTGTGATAAAATGTCTGTGAATGAAGTCTTTTGGGGTAAAGATTCATTTCCTATTTATCAGATGCCTAGCTGTGATTAGGGATGTACAAGTAGAATTCAACAAACTCTTGCTTTAAACTCAAGGGTGGTAATAGTCTCAAATTGCAGCATTATCAAACATTAGGAAAAGTGATCTGTATATCACAGCCTGGACTGCACTTTGAAGAGGCAAATCAGGAAACATTTAAAGCTCACATGGACATTTGTTCCTTCCCACCTGGAGATTATCTTTATCTTGGTGTAATTTAACTCACTTGTTATGGGGTCAATACCTGTAAATTAAAAATAAATCCAACAAAATCCCAAAGCTTAATTAAAAAAAAAAACTCAGAATTGTAAAATACCTTTCCTTTCATTAAATTGTCATTGTAATTCTAAATAGATTGAACTGAATAGAAACACATAAATTATTTTGGCATTTTATTAAGAAAATAAAACTAGTGATCAAGGAATAGTACCTGGACACTTGAAGGAAAGGATTGCAGAGATTTTTTTTGTGACCAGTATGCTAATTGTGCTTTTGTTTGATACTGTTTTGTAGTATTCTTTGCTGTAGTATATGAAAAGAATTAATGCTCTTCTTTAAGTATTTCATTAATAATTAGAAGGTAAATTACTTTATTTCTTTTAATTACATCTCAAACAAAATTGACCATATATGAATTCCTTATAAAATATATACAAACAACCTACATTAGGTATGACTTCAGCATTTATAGTTTTATTTTAAAACCATCTGACCTGAATGTTATCTAGATAGGTATTTTTAATGTAAACTTTAGAGATAGCCCTAAAATTGAATTTTTAGTATTATTTCTCATTTCTATAACTTTATTTCACAGTTTCTCAAAATAATATTAGATATGGATTAAGTTTAGCTGGAATTTACTTTCAAACTATTCTTAGACTAAAAGAAGAAAAAGAATCGGCTCCCATTCTATAATAGAAGTCAAGGCAGTCTTTGATTTATGTTCTCAAAATTTATTTGTGAGATGGTTATTTGAAGTGTAAACGTATTTTCCAGTCCACACAGTTCTAAAGTACTGTCAGCCTACCAGTGCTGCCATGGGAAAGCGCCATTCCCATCACGGCCCTGGCTGCCAGCCACACACTTCTGTTCTTCCTTTTCTCCCTATTTAGTCTTGGGGGACCTGCACATCTTCCTTTGCCAATTTCTGAGCTCTAGGTTCGGGGTTCCTCCACTTCTAAATCATTAATGAATGTCCTTGTCTGAAATAGCTGTTCAAAGAATGTGAGACGAGCAAAAAGATCTGGGAATGGAATCAGAACTAGCAGAGTGAGACGGGGATTTTAATGGAATAAGTGGGGATAGGGGAGGGGGTGAGAGTGAAGCTCAGTGTGAAAGCTTTGATTCCAGAGTTTTTCATGGTTATAAATTCCCAGGGAATAATTTTCAGTTCTTAGCATTTTCCTAATCACCCTGTCTTCTCTTTTGGGACCTTGAGTGTAAGGAGATGTCCTGAGTACTTCTGATGCAAAAGTTCTATTTTGGGGGGCCAGTGAATTGAAAAATATGGCATCCTTCTCCCCTTTGCTCATTCATGAAGGAAGAGCACTTAGCTTGGGTTTTAGCTGCTGATAGTCAAGACCCAGATGGTCTTACAAAACTTTCTTCAGGGACTTGTGCTCCCAACTTTTTATTGAGACCCTGTAAGAAAAGATTGGCGTATCTTTTTATCATGAGAATAATAGATCAGTGGGGAAACACAAATCCGTTCTATTCTTTGCTGGATCTGCTTGGAGTCTGCTAGTGATAGGAGTTTGCCACCTTGTAGAAAGAAGTCACGGAGGTAGGCGTGGCTATGGGTGCTTTCTACCTCTTTCTGCCTTTCCTTATATGTTCTTATCACAAAGATCCCCATCTGGAGCCAATAGTTTAAAGCGGAATAGAAATACATGAATTATTGGCATTTTATTGGTAATTGATGGCTGAAAGCAGATCAGTGTAGCGTCAAATGGAGCAAGAGGGGGAAAATCCCTAGGGGTGACAACATGGAAAGAAAGAGATTTTCTAGAGGCATCAAGCCACCTGTCTAGGGCAGATATATTTCCAGAGACCATTTCTATGTATGGGTTATTCACTGTTGGGGATTACCTCTACAGGGAAAAATCACATTTTTTAAATATCAAGGTTGTGTTAAGACTTAAATGTTAAGGTTATTATGAAGTTATTTAGAGATACTGCAGGAATCAAAGTAAGCACTCTCAGTCAAGAGTCAGATTCTCTCACTGCCTTAAAACAATTATCTAACTTCACTCAGCTGATGAGATTCCCCTAAAATGGAAATTAACAGTAAGACTACTGTGTATTCTAGATCCTAAAGATATCACTTATCTTAAATACAAAGTAAAATTATTCAAAAATGTGATTTCCCTTGGCAAAAATTTTCTTCTCTTCCCTCTATGAGAATGAAGGAGAGTTGTTAACATGTATGACTGTCTTTAATTATGACTAATTAAAGACAGAGCTGAGCCCCATACCTCAGTGCTGCCAAATCCAAAATTATGATGTCAGCCTGGTGTTTGGGGAAGTATTTGGAGGCTGCAATAGACTACACTGAAAACAATTATAGTCAAATATTTCACACTAAAAGGGATGAAAGGGAACTGCTGGTCAACCCCACTTGTTTATAAATCACTGCTATTTTATAGGATTCAGCTTATTAGTGTTCAGCTCCCTTTGTGCTTATTTTCTGATAGGATCTAGAAACTCAGGAGAAGCCTTTCCACCATGTTGCTTAGTTCTGGGCCCAGTATTGATTGCTTCTTTGGACTTCAAAATGAGTTGGTACTGAAATCAGCTTTGTGGTAGAAAGAGTAAAGAGGGGGAAATACTGTGATGGTATAGGTTCCAATTAATCTGTTTTGTTTCGTTTTTAGAAAAAAAAAAGGATTTTGACACTAGTCAGTATAGCAACTTTGAGATCATTAAGCTAAAATTTAATTAGGCTATTTCTTGACTGTGAAGGAGATGATCTACAATTTTTACATTAAAACAAAATGAAGTATGAAATATATCACTGGAGTTATATTTTATAGAAGGGCTTTATGTTAAAGTGCAGTAAAACAAGAGAAAATAATGTGAACAGGCATTCAGACATTGTACTTTATGGTATTTCATTGTGTGCATATGTACCCTTTATTTTTGAGATAAGACTAGGGAAGCATTTATAGTTAAACCATTGTCGAAGTGTATGTTTTGTGTATTTACCAGCTTTTGAAAATGGACAGATAGATAAGCTATCACTAACTGATTTAGGTGCATTGTGGGCAGGCATCAAGACCGAAGGTGGATTGTCACAGTCTCAGTCACCTGGACAGACAGGATTTCTCAGCTATGGTACAAGCTTCGGTACCCCTCAACCTGGACAGGCGCCATACAGCTACCAGATGCAAGGTCTGTATACACACACTGCTATTTTCTTTAACCCTGTAGGTTGATAGTTAATTTCTAAAGTAGAATCTGATGTTCCATGTAAATAGTAAATGGTGATGGCAAGCAGATTGGGCTTAGAGGCAGGACACTTGCTTCTAGTTTGGCTTCTCACCTATTTTCTAGGCCTAAATTTCCATATTTATAACATCAGGGGGTTAGACTGAATGATCTTTAAGATTCTTTCCAAAAAGCACTAAGATTTTTTATGAAGTTGACATTTTTGCCTTTGTGTCTTCTGTCAGCTAAAAAGGAAATTAAAAAGTCAAAAGTCAGCCATGCAGGAGGTTATGATATGGTATGTACTAAAAACTTACATGCTTGGTATTACCATCCAACTTTTCCAAAAGGGCTGTTTTCTTTATTTTCATTATGAAGTGAGGCTTGGGGAGTGGCAGTCATAGCTCTAGAAATAAAGTATGTAATAAATGTTGAATAATGATCTACCAAAGACCAGTTGATCAGATTTACAGACACCCAGTGAATCTTTAGGAAAATGCTTCTAAGAATCAGTCCCTGGGTTCTGTTTTTGAAACTATAGGCAAAACATAACGTAAGCACAAGTCAAATGGAATGACGGCTGAAAGTTTACCTTGTCAAAGCTAGTCTCAAGAATACATAGATATTACTTGTAATTAGCACATTGTTATCTTACAAATAGATCTTTAAAGTGCTTGAGAATAGTTCTCACATAATTTAAACATTTTCCTAATGTCTTGTCTTTATTACAGTTTGGTTCAACAAATCATATTTGGTTTCCTAATAGTGCCAAGACATAGTTGAATTAAATCCCTGATTACTTCTTTTTGATTGAAGGTGTCCTTTTTGTAGTTGCTATTGTTTTTATGTATTTTATTTTATTCTTTGTTACATTAATAATATTTATTTATTGCAGACAAAATAGAAAATACAGAGAAGCAAAAATAATTACCGTCTGTGTCTCGTACATTTATTACTACCATTGTATGTTCATCTAGATCTACATTGTGGGCCCATCTGTAATATAGTACTGCAACCCATTGTTTTTATTAAAAAGTATATTTTAACCATCTTTTTACATAAATAAGTTCTGTTCTGCAGCATACTTTCAATGGCTACATGGCATTAGTTAAATAGACATATCCTTTTAAACTAATTCCCTACTGTTGGATATTTAGAGCAATGCTATGCATATCTTATCTACACCTTTAATTATGTCCTTTGGATAAGTTTAAACGTAGAATTTCTAAGTAAATTGTTTTAAACTCCTTTAAGGATTTCGTATGTATTTATACAAAGAAGGGCTGTGTGTTAAAGTGTACACACTAGATAATATCTTTCTTTGAAAAAAGTGTCATCTTGGTAGGTACATTTTGTTGCTTTTATACACATTTTAAAAAATAACATAAAACATTTTTTCTCCTCTTCAATAGTGGTCATCTTCATCCTATTATTTCTCACAATAAAGATCTTAGCCGTTATAAATGTTTTATTAACATAGTTCCTGAAGAATCATATACATATATATTTTTCAATTTATCATTTTTAAGAATCTATTTTCCTTTATGGCAAACTACAATTTTAGGGGACAAGATTCATTAACCTTTTCATACTTGATTTTGCGTTTGATTCAAAAAGGCCTGAATTATAAAGTTTTGATATACTCAGTGATTATAAAATAAAAACTATTTTATAACAGATAGCATTTATTAGTAGAAGGATGTTATTTATGTGCCTGCTTCCAAAACTCTTACGTTCTTTCCAAACTCTTGGAAAAGAACTGTTTCTACACATGCTGAATATCAATTGAGTAAAGGAATATAAAGAACAAAAAGTGAAAGACTTTATTAATGAATTTAACAGTCCTAGGCTCTAGTAATGAAATGGATCATGAGGCAGACAAGGTCTGTTTGCTCATAGAGCTTTCATTCTTGCCAAAGAGAGATGGTAGACAAGCAACCAAATAAATTATACAACTGCAGATTCCTCTGGGAGATAACAGGAAAATAAAGAGTGCTGAAGGGGGTCCCAGGGTCTTCCAGGGTGCCTGTGGTATCCAGGTCTCCTTGGGGAGAAGTGGATCCTAAAAGTGTGAAAGAGGCAAGTGAAGTTCCCTGACAGAGGACAGCTACAGAATTGTGCGGTTCTGGGCCTGAGCCCATCCGCAGCCTTGTGGTTACCTGTCCACCAAAAGCTAAGTACAGAAACTGAGTTACCATCTAGAAACTTTCACGGTCAGTCAGTGATAAATTTTATGTTTATTGAATCAAATGATAATTTTTAAAGATGAGACTTCAGTACTCTGTTTCTTTTTAAAATTTCTTTCTTTTAGAAGTATGTTACTTTGTATTTTGCTCAGTGGTCAGTCTGTGAAGGATTGGAGGAAAAAACTGATCCTGGACCTCAGATAGTTTGAAAAATATTGTGCTTGAGAGTTACTTTTATCTTGTTCTTCTCCCAGGTCAAAATGTATGTAGCAGGAACAATTCAGAAAAAGACAAACCATCCACTAGAGTATAGTGCACATAAAAGGGGAAATGAAGGAGGAGAAAAGGAAATGAATTTGGAGGAAAATAAACCTGTTTTTTAAAAGAAGTAAGAACATGTATCACACCAAATAAGGCATTGCTTTTCTACCCATAGATTTATTGTCATCTGGGTTTACTGGATATTGTATTAAAATTTTCATGTGTTTTTATACACAATGTATACATAAAAACACACATAAAATGTTTTTACATCCCTTAGTTGAATGGCATTTCCAGTGGGACATTAGGACCCATTTCCCATGACTGAGGCACTTTTCACATGATATTTTACTCAGTTTTCGACTATTGGTTATACAGGTTGATTATTCCTAATCCAAAAATCTGAAATCCAAAATTCTTCAAAATTGAAAGCTTTTTGAGCTCTCATATAATGCTCAAAGAAAATGCTTATAGGAACATTTTGGATTTCAGATTTGGGGATTAAGGATGCACAACCAGCATATAATGCAAATATTCCAAAATTTGAAAAAAAAATTCAAAATCTAAAACACTCCAGTCCCAAGCATTTCAGATAAGGTGTACTCAACCTGTAATATGACCTCCACATATTAAGCCAGATGATAATATACCATTAATTTGAAACTTAACTTGCCAAAATGATGACGGATAATGCTATGTAATTTGCTACAGAATGCATATGGCCAAATCTAGAGACTCAATTGTGATTAATATATAGTTCTTAAATATTAAATGCAGTGTGAATACTGCTTCACCATTATTCAGTGATTTTGTGCACCTAGTTGTGGGAGTCTGTTGACCTTTGAGTGTCTTTTCAATACATGTTTTTTAATACAGTAATTTCTACAATGTCTAAAATTATTTTCAAATTTCCTCAGTGCTTTTAATCCTTAATAACAGTGATTTTTTTGCTTATATCAGTTTCATTTTATAGCAATTAAAATGTATTTGAATCCTGGATGAGAATATATTTTGGCAATATGGGGGATATTTTTGCCTAGCTTTATTTGTAGGAATTCTTTTTAACCTCTACAATATAATGACTAGTTACTCAGAGATTTAGTTGTTCAAATTTAATAACATCAGAATTTCACAATGATAGAACTATTCTAGTAGCCCAGGGGAAATATTCTAGTAGCCCCCAAAACTGAAGTATGACATGTATGCTTCCTCTAAGTGTTTTGCTAATTAATTTAAAGAATGTTTAAGATGATCACCTCTTTAGTTCTATCAGACTTAGAAAGACTGGAGTAGAGGTACAGTGAAATCTGGCTCCCTGGTTAGCAGTATGGGTTCTGGAGTAAGATTGCCTGTCAGCAGTTCTACCATTGCTTTCTGTGGGCCTTTAGCATGCGACCTGACTCGTTAACATCCGTTTCCTTATCCGGAATATGGGCATGAAATCTACTCTCATAACAGCATTGTGAGATGTCATTGAGATTGTCTGTAAATCACTCTGACCAACCTATGGTACATAATAAGATACTCAAAGGATTGTTGTCAATTTTACTGCTCTCATTACAGTGGTGATGTGGTTACTATTATTTTCATTATTATTATCACAGTCCAGCTTTCTGGAGTAGTTTCAGATTAGGTAGCATTACCTAAATGCTTCTTCTCTTTCCCCCACAACACACAAAATGTAATTAAAATTTGAATATGTGAATAGATATAAAATATTTATATGTATTATATATATATAAAATATATATAAAACAAAATGTATTTTAGCCATGAAAGAGAACTTTAAGAAACCAATAACCAAATAAGCATAGCAAAAAAAGGGAGCCAGATGTAATTAATATGGTGGCATGGAAGGAAACTTACTATTGACAAAGGTCAAGCTTCTTGTACATGATACCAACAAAGGGGGGAGAAACAACATGAAAAACAATCAGAAGAGAGTAAAAGCTGTGTGGCAACAGTAGTGAATGGGGTGTTGGAAAGTAAGAGTAGGGAAGCAAGGAAGAGCCACTGGCGAAAAATAAACTCAGCTCTACAGTGGTGGGAGAGAAAGAGTCATCAACCAAGTCCTTGTTGGTCTTGAGAGGCCCTGCAGTCACTTCTCTGCTTTGAGTGCTAAGAATGGGTGGAGAAAGAGGTCTCCACCAGCCATTGAAACATCAAAATTGTTTAGTTCAGAAGATTAGGGAGGAAGATGGGAATGTGATAAGCTGTGCTATGTAGAGATGGAAAACTCTAGTGCCCATACAACAAAATAAAGTAACAGTTGACATTTATTGTGCACTTTTTATATGCCAAGGATTAATCTAGTTATTTTCCTTGTGACATCTTATAATCTTTACATAACTCTGAACAGTGACTTTAAAAGATAAGAACCTGCGGCTTATATCTGTAATCCCAGCACTTTGGGAGGCCAAGGCGGGCAGATCACCTGAGGTCAGGAGTTTGAGACCAGCCTGACCACCATGGTGAAACCCCATCTCTACTAAAAGTACAAAAATTACCCAGCCGTAGTGATACGTGCCTGTAATCCCAGCTCCTTGAGGGGCTGAGGCAGGAGAATCACTTGAACCTGGGAGCAAGAAGTTCAGTGAGCCAAGATTGTGCCACTGCACTCCAGCCTGAGCAACAAAGTGAAACTCTGTTTCAAAAAGAAAAAGAAAAAAAAAGATAAGAACCTGAAAATGCTAACGAATACATAAAATATAGTAATTTAGTTTGTATAGTATCAACAGTTACTCAAGAATGGCTACTCAAAACAGAATGGCTTAGAATTATCAGACCTTGTTGCCATACATACACCTAAATTATAAGCCTCAGAGGAGTGGCTTTTAAAGAAAATTACAAAAAGCCAAAACATAGTTGCTTGGTATTTAAATGTTCTGAACGGCACACTTGATCATTAGAACTAAACCATTGCATTACATGCTTAGTTATATAACTAGTCAAACACCAACTCATGAAACTCTAAAAAAAAAACTTCTTAGAAAACTCATTTCTGAGCACTATCAGTGCTTTAACACTTGCACAGCCCTTAAAGACCAGATTTGGCAATTTGTGGCCATTTTGCCACTGTCAAGCCTTGTGAACTGGGCCAGCCTTACGTGGTGCCCTCATTTGCTCCAAGTGATCCTTCTGGAATCATCCTTCCAGCTCCAACTTTCAGTGCTTTTGTCCTGCCAGGCAGGCTTCTGTGAATCTGACACATGCCATTTTAAACCAAACAAGGATCAGATTTTCATCGTGCGTGCTCTAATACCAAAATTCCATGAAATAAAACCTCAGTGATTGGGAAATCTGATTGTTTTCACCTTCACCGCAAGATCACTGGAAAATTCTATTCCTGCTTTAATTTTTCTTTTGTGCATCCACCTAAAGATTAGAAACTTGAGTTCAGCTGAGAAAGACAAAGTGTTCTTCTTTATAAACAACTGTAGAGTTCAACCTGAGGAGGTGAAATCTTTGCTTATTCATTTTTGACGGTTTCCTGTTCTGCAGTGTTAGCTTTGGTGTTTCTGGAAGAGGTTTTGGAATGGTCTGAGGAGGTTTTTCTTCACACACCATTGGCAAAGCTGATGCAGATGAGTTAGCTGAATGGGTGGGTGTGGATGGACAGAGTGTGCCTGGAGACCCTTGGGTCAGTTTTGCAAAGAATATGTTTTTCCTGCTGCTTACCAATCAAAGGGCACTGGCCACAAGAGTGAAACGGGGTGTCATGTGTGAGTTTGTGTGTGTGTGCACGCATGCATAAAAGGTAAGAAAACTGCTTAGCAAAAGCAGCTTCAGCCTCTGATTGCTTTCACAGAATATCTCCCCAGTGTTTCATAAATAACCTTTATTCCTTTTATGTTAAAGAAACAAATAACTTGAAATCAAGCCTTTAAAAATGCAAGGTCAGTACCTATCGCTGGTGTCACCATCCGTTTAATTCCAAATACGATATAAATTTATGGTTCCATCTAATACAGAAAACAATGAACTATCTTTATAATGGTGTTGCCCAATCATATGAGGAAAATAAAATTTCATTTAACAATTTGGCTGAGGTAAGGAAGTATATAGTTCATTTGCAAAAGATTTTCACATGCATACAAAATCAAACCATTAAAATTAAGTTGTCACTTAACTGGTTAAGCTTCAGCTCCGTGGAAAACTCCCCTGTCCATAATCGCTTAGTTGTAGTAATTCTAGATTATTAAATGTAATCTTTAGTCATATTTTAATCTCCAGCATGGTCTCTTCTGTCTAAAATATACAAATGTTTGTTAGAAGTGGAGAGGTCTATGTCACAATGAAAGTTAGAAATTAAGATTCATAAAAAAGTCTGATTTTCCTCACTTGGAGAAATGAATTTGGAATGTAGCATAATAAAACTTTCAGCAAATTCACTATTTACACTAGCAAAGACAAAGACATGGAATCAACCTAAATGCCCAGTGGTAAACTGGATAAAGAAAATGTGGTACGTATACACTATGGAATACTATGCAGCTATAAAAAAAGAATGAGATCATGTCTTTTGCAGGAACATGGACGGAGCTGGAGGCCATCATATTTAGCAAATTAACACAGGGACAGAAAACCAAATACCATATGTTCTCACCTATAGGTGGGAGATAAATAATGAGAATATATGGACACATAGAGGGGAACAACACACAGTGGGGCCTGTCAGAGAGTGAAGGGTGGGAGGAAAAAGAGGATCAGGAAAAATAACTAATTGGTATGAGGCTTAATACCTGTGTGATGAAATAATCTGTACACCAAACCTTCATGACACAAGTTTACATCACAAACCTGTACATGTACCTCTAAACTTAAAAGTTAAAAAAAACATAAATAAGAAATTTCAGCTAATTTATTGTCATAGTATGTTTAATGCCGTCTTTCCTTGTGTTAATACGCATAGATAGAGCTGGTTGGAAACACCACAGAATCATCATGATGGTGGTGTAGAAAGCCTTTCTGAGTGTTTGATTGTCCCAGAATTGCAATAATGGTATAGGACATTCTCGTCATCCTACACCAGGGAAGGTGTCAGGATCTGCCGCGATAGGTCGAACGGGCTGCACAGATGTACATGTACTAAACCCAGAGGGCCCTGGAAACCCTGCTTTGTTTATTTTCCTTTAGGCTTTATTGCTCTCACTTAGAGAAGAAAATAACACAAATTCTCACTCCTTCTTTGTATATAACGTGTTTGTTCTGCTAAAGAGATTGGGGTTCAAACTAGTAAGGAAAGACAATAAATCAGGACGGGTTTGTTAAAGAGTCCGTGGAGGAGGCACAGCTCTGCTGCCATCACACCTCACACATCCCTGCCTCATTACAAAGTGGGAATGGTCCAGTAACATCACCCTTGTTTCCTTTGATCTGCCTGTCTGTAGCCTTTCAAATATATGACGGAACCATTTCAGTTTATTAGTCATTTAGAACCTAAAAATTGCTTAACTAAATGTGCTGTTATAGTTTAAAAATTTCTGATTATCTATAGAAAACGTATTTTTAAATACTTTAAAAGGTAGCAGTTTTAGAAAAATATACATTAAACTTTAAAAAATCTGTGATAAAGCATTTAAGATTTGCACTTTGTGGCATAAAATGAAATTGAAGGATAGCTATTGCAGCTTGCACTGATGGGCAGAATTGCCCCTTAATTGTTTTGCCAGTCTTCTCATATTTTTTTTGGTTCTTGGCATTTTATATTCTAGATTTTTTTTTGCTTAAATTGATTTTATAAGTAATATTTTGTTTCACTTCTTTTGGCATCTTGTATATTTCAGGTGTTAAAATTGAATGAAAATTTCTTGAAATCTAGGCACAGCAATCATTAGTGACCAATACCAATATTGTTTTCTTCATGAGTTGCTGTTAGTTAAAATGTATAGAAATATACAAGAAAGGTAAATGTAAAGGCTTTGCAATCTTTATAACCTGTGTTAAAAATTCTCTTTGAAAATAAAAACTATTACTGGCATAAAAAGGAAAACTTGGTCATTTAAAATCTATCTTCTAAGAAAGAGGAAAAAACTCTGGTTTTAAATTGCCCATCTGGCCTTCGAAAGCTTTTCCCCAGGGAGTTGCACTAACTTCTGCCACATAGATCGCGCTTGATGATGGACATAGCCCATGGCAAAGAGGCCAGAGATGGAAAGCAAATGGACTTCTGTGAAAATACACGAGGGACAAACAGCATCCTGCTTGCCCAGTAAGCGCTAGAAAATGCTCTAAAACATGGCAAGTACAGACAGGCCCCAGCAGGTTCCAGCATTCTTATGTTGGCTGGGGCTCTGGTTTTTAATGTGAGTCCTGTTCTCTGTGAAGTAGACCTTTGACCTACTTGTTACTCCTTTTTAACTTTTTGAAGTTATAGCTGGGCAGGGTTATTCAGGTTAAATCATACATAAAACTTTGTTTTAATATTTTAAATAATGTTTAAATCGACATAGGTTGTGTTCTTAACTATGAAGAGGTAGGGAAGATTTATTAAGAAAAGTTTTGAGGGGTGGCTTTGTTTTAAAACTAAAATTGCTTAGCACTTATAGAACTGCATGTCCCATACAGGATCTTCAAACAAGACTGTTTCTTGTTTGTTATGGTTGACAAGGCCACCACTCTTTCTCTGTAGGAACCCAACATTGACAAGAAGAAAGCAAAGCAAAATCTTTGTGACACACTGTCCCTGGGATGCTTTATGTAATTTACTTTTAAATATACTAGCCTAAAAAAGAGTTACCATGAAGAAGTCTTTTTAAAAATAGGATCATTTGATTCCACATGTATTTATTAAATTTCTTAGGTATGATTGTTTCTGCCCTTGGTGTGTCTATGATTTTTGTGTAACCAAAAATTAATACCACTTTAATGCCAATTTGCTTTCAACATTACTGATCCAGAAAATCTAAAAGGTAGATTTGGCATGCCAGATTAGAAAACAGTAACCTGGTATCAGAGGTAATGGTCACCTTATCCATCCTCTACTTTTTGAATGAAGATGAGGACCCCTCCTCAGCCACCTCGCATGATGGTATTGAAAATAACCTCAGAAAATGGATGTGGAAAGATTGAAGTATAAATGTACTTTAAAGCCATAGGATGTTATTGTATTCTGAATATGAAGTTTTTCTATATAAGCAAGACTTGTTTCCATTATTATACCTGTGCATGCCAATCTCTGAGCTAAGAGAGAGAATAGTCTCCTAGGAGCAGATCTGGAACATGGGTCAGTGTTTGGTTAGGAGCCTGACAGTTGGACTAACAAGATTACCATTCTATTGGCATGTCCAGATGGTATGTGGATGTGGGGTCCAGTGGTATTCACAGCTCAAATAAGATTTTATGAGGTAAAAATCCATGGATACTTAACTTAAAATTTTATCTGATTTAAAGTCTGCTGGACTTTTTTCCTGGAGATTCAAAAATATTTTAACTCCTTCAGAATGTGCTTACAGGTCCAGAATTTAACTTTCTTTATATAATTTAAATCTAAAGTGATTATAATCTGATTTTTAAGATAATCCTTTGTACACCATGCAGTTAAGAAACCAGCCAGCTAAATGTGGTGGGACACAGCTATAATCCCAGCTACTCAAGAGGCTGAGGCATGAGAATTGCTTGAACCTGAGAAGTGGAAGTTGCAGTTAGCCGAGATGGCACCGCTGCACGCCAGCCTTGGTGACAGAGTGAGACAGTCTCTAAAAAACAATAAAAAAAAAAAACCAGCAAAGTGTTCAGATAAAATCTGTTAAAAATCAGAGTCCTCCAGATAAAGTCTGAGAAATAAGCTCAATTATTATTTGATTATATTTTCTTTCTCTACTCACTTTTTTAAATTGCTGAAGAAAATAAAGTTGAGAGACCTTCTTTTCTCTCCTAAAATCTTTCATGGGTCTTAAAGTCATTCTTCCAAACTGTCCCCCTCCCACTAACAAAAATCTATGGAAAGGCCCTCTCCTGTCCCCACATCTAATACTTTATGACAATTGTGTTCTCACTAAATCCTTTAGTCACTTTCCACATGGATTGAAATTCTTAAGCAACAGTTCAGTTCTGACTCCCACTCGATCCTAGACAAGGCCTTCAAAGGTGTGAGTCAGACATGGTTTATCCGTCTCCGGATCAGGCAGACAGGATAAATATAGCGAATGAGCTTAAGACCTTATGGTCAGAATGAAAACAAGACTAAGGGGGACTTGCTTAGTGCTGGTCTAATGAAGAGGTCAGTTACATGGTATCAGTTATTAGTGAGCTCAGTTTCCAGAAGATAAAATCAGTACAAAGAGTAACAGTCCAGGAAAGCCTATTGGACAGATGAGACTTGGGCAAGGCCTTGAAGGATGGAAAATAGAGAGTGAGGGAGGGAAGCATTAAGTAAGAGGAGCACGACTGAGCGAGGCAAGTTTCCGGGATAGCAGTGACCGAATCCTAAAGTACTGTGGTGAGCTGTGCGTGGGGAACTGTAGGCAACAGCCTGGTTAGATTTTCTTCTCCTGAGCACTCTGATCCCAAACTCCAAGTGGCATCTCCAGGCCCAGATAAACATTTATATCCTGGCATTTATAACGGTTCTCTAGCTTTTCCCCCACCCCCGGCAGTTCAGATTTGTAACATTTCATTGGTCCCAGTATACTAATGATGATTTGTTAGACATCCAGATTCTTGCATTTTGCCATTAAAGAATGCCCATTTCTTTTCCTGAGCTGCTTTTCTTAAATGATCAAGAAACTTCCATTACCCACGATCAGTCACAGTCCTCACCCCACTTCCCTATAAACTTTCTATTCTCTGATCTTCTTCTTTGGATAGTTTATTCTCACCCTGTGCCAGGGTGAGACTTCCCTTTTCAGGGGAGCATGTGCTTTCCCTCCCAGTCTAACTAGGTGTCTTCATGTTATTTCTCTGAGCACCTCCCCAACAGGGCTGTGGCACCCAAGTAAGTAATGCAGTCAGAGCTGTGAAGCCTGCGTAGGTGATGCAAGTTGATGTTCTTTGTGTCATCTTCATGAGTGTGTGGGATTTTCTAACATTCTTCAAGGGATAGACTCATGATGCCCGCTTCTTTTTGTCTGGAACAACCTCTAGAGTTGCGCCTATAAAGAATGCCAGTAGATGCTGTTGATGAAACTAACTTGAAAAGTGTATGTGCATGTGTTTGTGTGTGTGTGTGTATGGTTTGTGATTAGAGATATATTATCTTCCCACTTGGAATATAAAAATAATCAACGTTAAAAGAGCAGTGGGAGGACAAATAATGCTGTCTCTTAAGAGATATTCTGAAGAGAAATATTTTCCAGTTTTCTGTTGTGGAAATGAGTGTCTCCCCTCCATATCAAAAATAATAACAACCATGGCTATGATTGTTTACAATAGTTTTTCTTTTTGAGATGGAGCTTCACTGTTGTCACCCAGGCTGGAGTGCAATGGCATGATCTTGGCTCACTGTAACCTCTTCCTCCTGGGTTCAAGCGATTCTCCTGCCTCAGCCTCCTGAGTAGCTAGGATTACACATCCAGCTAATTTTTGTATTTTTTGTAGAGACACGGTTTCGCCATAGCAGCCATAGTTACTTAACTATTGGTAAGGTAAGGTAAGTTAAATAGTTATTTAACTATTGGTAAAGGTAAGCTTTTCATTTTAACCAAAGAGTAAGAAGGTATCCCCACTCCTGCCCCATTTGGAGTGTGACCTAATTCCAAACTCTACTGAGAATTATTGAAGCTTCACATGAAGCACTCTACAAAACTCACTGGTAGAGAGAATGAGTTTGGAGAAATAAGGGGTTCTAGGTGGGAATTCTTTCTACTTTGAGGAATTTTCATGATACAATGTGATGTAAAATCTTTCATTATAGGATGTAGCTGCTCTATTTTATTTATCTGGAGGTGACTTTTAATGTAAAGTCATTTGTTTCTAGAAAAGAAAATACTTCTCTATTATTTTGATTAAAGAATCCCAAACATTACAAATAATTCTATGACTGAAAGTTGTAAGTGAAGACCCTTGTAAATTCTGCTCAGTGGATTGATCTTAAGGGAAGAAGGTCTGTTTTATCCTAATCATGTCTTGTCCTGTCTCCCTCTAGCATCCAGGTTCAACCCTGGTGTGTGATAGTGTTGTACACAAATATGCTTCTCTTGCTAGACCTCCAAGTGAGTCTAGCAGCCCATCCCCTGAAGCTTTCTGGGGAGTATGAGCATTGCTATTTTGCCTTGGCTTTGTGGTGTTCTAAACTTCAGTGAAATTCATCTGGTAGTATTGGCCCTGAAATCTGCATTGAATTAGCTATCAAAGTGGAGCCCTTTACTCCATATGACCTTTAGCTTAGCTCAAGAACCAGAAATGCCCCAAGCAGATAGGCTCTGAGAAGCTTCAGCTCTAACTGCTTAAAGAGTATGATTCTTTCTTAGTGTAAAAAAGAAAAGTTACATTAGTTACATATTTCTGAAGCAATTGCTAAAACACCTACTGAATTGGTACTAATAATTGGACACTTATAGGTGTTTGGTAAGCACGTGGATTTTCAGATCATACCCCAATCCTTCTGCCTCAGTGAAACTGATTCCTGTGTCTGAAGGGAGGCCCAGGCATTTAGCTAGGAAGAACAAGCACTTCTTAATGACTCTGAGGCAGTTTGTCAGGCATATTTTGGAAATGGTCATACAAAAGGGAAATAACTCATAGACAAAAACCTTGCTATTCTCTGATGCAATTTACTATAGAGATTAAGAGCTTCAGCTCTGGAGCCAGGTGCCTGGGACTGAATCCCAGCTCTCCCACACTTGCTTCTAACCTCAGGCAGTTTCTTCATCTGTAGCATGGGATGTAACAGCATCCACCTCGTGGGGTGGTTGTGAGGAATCAGTGACAGGCAAAATGTTTTATTTGGGACCGGCTCAGTGTAAACACTCAAAGTTTTAAGTATTGTTTGATTTTGTCACTTCTGTTTTGCTTCTAACACTTTTTAATATAATTATTTTATAGACTAATCTCTGGGATTATTTATAAAATATAATAAATATGAATTATTTTTAATATAATTATTTTATGAAATAATCCCTGGGAGAACTTCAGTGTATTTTAGCACTTCCCATTATACAATATAAAATGGAGCAAGAAAAGGCAAGAGAGCATTGTATACACCTTAAAACCAGACAGACCTGTGTTTGTGTTTCACCTTCATTCCTTGGAAGCTGTGTTACTGTCTGAGTCTCTGTTTCCCTATCTGCAAAATGGAAATGTTCATACCACCTGTAGTATCAAGTTGTTGTGGAATATAGATGAAGCATATATGGGCGAGCCTACTTTCTAACATACAGAGAATACTCAGTGGGTATTTTCTATTTTATTATTATTATATTTTGCACTCTGGGGATATTCATGTGGGTTAGGTGCAAATATCCAGTTATTTACAGGAACATCAAAGGTTTTTTGTTGTTATCCTGTTTTGTAGGAGAAGGACTACTTTACATATAATTAGTATTTGTTAGTTTACAGATCAATTAGTAATTGGCTTAAAATACTGATTAGTAAGTCAAGGATGTGTGTGTATGTATATATATCACATGTACATACATCACAGAGATTGATACACACACACACATCTCATGGAGATAGATGGACAGATGATAGATGGATTGATTCAGCAACGCAAGTTTAGCAGGAAAGACGAGAGAATGGGGATTCAGGAAGGCTTTTCTGAGGAAAGGGGTTTCAAGTTCTGCAGAATTGTAAAGTGTAATCAGTGTTAACCAGGATTTGACAGGAGGAAGTCGGAGCTGTAAGAAGTAGCATTAGAAAGCCTGCATGTTGGTTTACTAGTGTTAGGCCGGAATGTATGTCTGGGTGCATTGGGGTCACAGTTGCTGGGAAGAGACCAAAGAAGTTCAATTGTAAACTGGGTTTAGACCAACTAAGGCCTAATACATAAACCCTAGTAAGCAATTTGAATTTTATCATGGGGCAACAGGGAGCCATTACAGTTTACTTTTTTAAGCAGGGGAGTGACAAGATCAGTGATGCACTTTAGAGAAAGAGTCTGCTGACTTTGCAGAGAGCACGCTGGACAGTACCCAGAGTTGGGTAAAGAAACCTGTGGAGGAGGCAGTTGCAGAAGTCCCGTGCTGTGGCCTGCTCTGAGTTAGCAGCTCTTTGTGCCTAAGTCCTGTGTGAAGGCAGGTGGAGTGGCCCTGCGAACATGGTTCTGGTGGTGAAAAATTAATATTGCCTGAGCCTGATTCTCTAATATGTACACCTCTCTCTAAAGTAACTTAGATCCTTTTGGAAGTTGCATTAAGTCTCCAAAGCCACTGGGGTGCCATAAAACTCCTGTTTCGGCATACTAAATGGAATGGAATCTCAGCCTGCAGTCAGCCAGCAAATGAGTATAACTTATGTTGAATTCCAGCTAATGTACAGTTTTGGAAGTAGCATTTAGTCTGGAAAGTCACTTGGGTGCCATTTGGAGTACTGAACTGTGATTTACTTGGTCATACCCTAGTGGCCTGTGTGTGCCAATATAGCTTCCATGGTCTTTTCTCCTTCATTTCAGGGGATAACTTATGGAATGAAAACATCCATTTTAAAAATATATTTTCTATATCTTATTCATTTTCTTGGTGGATAGGGATTATTGAGGTCAGTATTTATTGCTCAAAAATGTGTCATTTGAATGAAAATAGTAAGTCGTAACCTAAAAATGTGTAGTTCAAATGAAAGTAACGGATCATAACCCAAGGTAATTTTTCCTCTTAAATGCATGTCATAAAGTCTTTTTAAAAAAGCATTGATATCCACACCTTTATCCAAAAGTCATTTAAAATTCTTTTACAAGGAATTTTTAAATGTTCATCATGTAAAGTTTGCTTTATATATAATATCAATAATAAATTGTTCATTGATATGCACATATATAAAGAGTGAGTCATACTCCCATAAGGGACAATGTTTAAAAAAAAAACAAAAACTGATATTCTGATAAGCCCTAAGCCCTGTGAGGTCTGAGACTATGTTTTAATCATGCTTTTATCCCCATGTAATTGTCACCATGAGCCTGGCATTGAATACATGTTTCATTAGTATGTGATTACCACATGCAAATGAACATTAATATGTGAAGCCTGTCTATTGATGGCTAATCGTGGTGATAGCTACTAGCAGTGTGAGAGCTTTCTGCTTATCTGAGATAGGTGTTCTGGGAACTTAGAACAATTGTTATTCCTGAAATGTACAAATGAAGGAACCTCAAATAGAGTCTGTGTGATAACTAAATTTGACAATATTGTAGGAACTAGATTCCCTCTTAATAAAAATAATTATTGGCTTAAGATTTTGAAGTTCATAGATGCTTGATAAGTAAATAGGAATAGAATTTTAGATATGTAAAGAGATTAAGTCATGTTTATCTAATCTGGTAAAGTAAAAAGAGGGAAAAAATATATAAATAGAGAATTTTCAAAGTGCTTGCTGGAATAAACCACAATGTGCCTAACATTTATGTGATATTGAAGAGTGTCCATTATGCTTTCCAAAACATTACCTCATCTGATCTGTTAGGAACGCTGCAAAGTAGAGTTTCTGCAGATAAGGAAATTATGTTTTAGAATGGCTAGGAGGCTTATCCAAAGTCCAAACAGCTCATAAATGATGAACTGGAAACTTTTCTGACTCTTCAGCCAATACTTAAATGGTTCAGTAGCAAGTAAATAATTGGCATATACTACCACCAGAAACCATCTGAATAGTGAGTTCAGGTTGAAGAGATTCCTTCTTGAACTGCCAACATATTTATGGCCTACACCGCTCATTTGCCATAAAACTGTAACTTTTTTAAAAAAAAAATGGCTTTTATTTCTAATTATAGAAGCAACATGGGTTCCGAGTAGAAATTTTAAAAATGTACATTGGCTTAATGAATGCTATGTGACCATACATCAAATCCTTTAGAGAGAGCATTTCTAAGATTTTTGTGCTTCTTGAAAATTTGTTATACTTGAAAAAATATTTTAAATGAGATCACCAAAAATATTTTTTATTTTAGCTTTTACTTTCACAAAATAATGTGAAAATTTTTCTCATGTCATTGATCATTATAATACCATTTTAACAGCTTCATAGTATTCCATTTTCTGAATAATACCTGTTACGGACTTGGAGCTGCTTTCCTAGGTTTTCTTATTAGAAGCAACACTGAAGGACATCTTTGCTGTCTTCTTTGTATAAGTCCATAATTTTTTGTCGTAGACTAAATGCCTAAAATAAAATTGCTGGGTTAAATGGCATACAAAATTACTCAATCATAAGCCAAATAGACAAACGGAAAGATTGCGCCTATTTAAATTCCCATTTTGCAGTGTATGAATGCCATTTTTTTAATATATTTGCCAATTCCTGATCTTAAAAAAATATTTGCCAATATGATTATCAATGGTAATGTATTTTTGTTTTGCATAACTTAGTAATAAAATAGTAAATCATGTGCAAGAGGGAACTCAGCTTTGCTCTCATGTTGTGTCTTAAACAGTGCCTACTGTTCATTGTTTAACAATGTGGACATTCAACAGATAGAACATTATCTTGACAGCACATGTAATAGATAAAACATTAATCATATTCCTCTTTCATCTTTGTTGTATCAAATTTTTCAAGTGCTGCCATTCATTCTTTTGTGAAATGAACTGGCTTTTTCAGTGGGCCATTTTAATGGCCGTATAATACAAGTCTGAAAGCATTTTAAGTTCTTGGAAGTAGTATCATAGTTTTTGAGCTAGCAAGAACCTTAGAGATCATCTAATCTGACTCCATCATTTTACATTATGTGTATTTAATATAAAGACATGAAAAATCTTGGTGTGTTTTGCAAATTGAAAAGTTCAGTGTCTAATGTTTTACGTAAATGTATAATTTTGTCCTTAGTCTATATAAGTTACTAACATCCTTGGAAATTTAAACCTCTTTGTTTTTTAATTTTTTACTGAAAATAAAATCATCAACCATGTTAAGAAAACTAAATTTGCCATGACAGTGGATTCTAGTGTTAAAGATAAACCAAATGCCAATTCTTCCTTACCTAAATGCTATTTTCCTGTAGCCACATTATTCCATGTAGCCTGTTGTAGCCATATTTCTTTTCATTTTGTTTTAGGTAGCAGTTTTACAACATCATCAGGATTATATACAGGAAATAATTCACTCACAAATTCATCTGGATTTAACAGTTCACAGCAGGTAACTTAAAAAGCCAGTTTAACTTCTGAAAAATATTTTTAAATGTGACATGATTTTCTTATATAAAGAAAGATCTGTTTATATTATAAGTGAGAGTTTTCCTAAGGCTTTCAGTAGTCTTCTTTTAAAATTTACTTTAGCAGTCTTTTATGTGATTTGTTTGGTTTTTAGATTGGTTTAATTTTACCTAGTATTGCATCATAGAAGATCGAAAATATGAAGAATGTATATAATCTTACATAAAATTTATTGGCAAGTCTGAGCTCTTTAGTCAATGTGTACTTGTATGCCCCCTCGTGTGAATTCAGAAAAGGCTCAGAACCCCAGACATATTTACAGTTACACTTTGATATGTAAGAGATAAGCAGCACTATTTTGACAGACAGTTCTCGTGTGGTTTGATTTGGTAGGACTATCCGTCTTATCCCAGTTTTGGCCAGGGGCAGTATGCACAGTATTATAACAGCTCACCGTATCCAGCACATTATATGACCAGCAGCAACACCAGCCCAACGATACCATCCACCAATGCCACTTACCAGCTTCAAGAACCACCATCTGGCATCACCAGCCAAGCAGTTACAGATCCCACAGCAGGTAATTATGTGAATATTATTAGTCCTGCAGGTGATATTTTCAATAGTTTCAATACATTTTTCTACAGTCATGTATTCATGCAGTGGTGGCAAAATTTTGGCAGCTTTTTTTAAAGACTAAATATAAGTCAAGCAGCACGACTGTGGCATTAACTTCATTTTTATTTTTTTATTTGCTTGAAATTTAAAAATAAAGTATATAAACATCAAAAGCATGTGAAAAAGATTTTATTTGTAAATATACTCAATTTTTAAGGTATATGTAGCTTTTGAGAGGCATAATTATAAATACTTATAATTGTTGACGCCACATTGAGTATGAAAATAAATGGCAATGCCTAGAAGTTAGTGTTTACCATTATTCAATATTTAATGTTACTCATCAAAGTAATATATTGCTGATAGTTTAAAAAACAATCAAAAGTGAGCCTCTGCTTTCCCACATGTAGCCTGCTGTGAATTTCATGACAATGTGTCATGAGTGTGGCCATTTGTTATACTTTTGCACAACCATTGCTGGTCGCTTTCAAATGCCAGCCTCTCCATGTGGAAATCTTCCTACCTGATGTCTTTGATACCTCTTCCCCTCATTGATTCTTTCTTTCTAGACTCTTAATGGTGTCTGCTTAATTTCCTGAATTGGCCTTTACTTAGCTTTTCCTATAGTTTCTCATACTTCTCACCTCCTTGCCTTAACTTTTAAATATGCAATCATATCTTTCATGGATTACAAAATAAACTATTATCCTCAAAGAGTTAAACTTTTCTTCCTCTTGCCTGTTTCCAGAGCTAAAGTGGTCTTAACATTGAAAAAATTACCTCTGTGATGTTATAATCATAGTGTTCGTTCTAGGTTATCCTAAATCATGAAAAAAAGTTTTGTGTAATAAATGCTAATTTAATTTTTGATTATAGAATTGTATTTTAAATATTAATGGGTGATTTCTCCCCAAAAATCTTCACAACTTTTCATGTTCCACCTTTTCTCCCTTTTTAAAAGAAATGTATGTAGACATTGCTTTATTCTAGAGTTTCATCATTCTTGTCTTTCAGTTAACTTCAAATGCTCATTATTTCTGCTGCACATTTTAACTTTAAATATTTGTCTTTGATAATTGTATTTCATGTATCTTTATTTTCCGAAAACTAAATTGATATTATATTCCTTACTCAGTTTACATGTGTACATACAGTGTTCATAGAACTGAATATACATGTATCTCTCTTCCTTTAGATTTCACATCTATATAATCACACTGAAGATAAATTTTATTACAGAATGCATAGAATTTATTGTAAGAGTTTTTATATAATTTTCTCTACTTACATAAACTTCATATATGTATCATGAAGAAAGGTAATGGCTTGTCCCAACTTTAGGGAGTTCCTGTCTTTTCATTTGAACCATCTGTGTCATGCAAGCTTCCTGAGAACTAAAAGGAGTTTTGAAATGAGGGTCATTATGTGAATGAGATGTAGCAAACCTCTTTTAGGGTCTAGAGAGTCACAGAATGAGAAAAGGAGACAGCATAATAATTTTATTTAATTCATGACATTTTGGTTGTGAAGACTACATTATAAATAAACTGGTGAAGACTTAATTGCGTTTCCTAAATTAAGGTTGATAAGAGCTTTTTTGGAAAGGTCATTTGGTCAGATTTAAGTGTTTGTCTCTGAAACCAGACATTGTTCTAAGTGAGTTTTTTCCCTAAAAGAGATGCTATTTGAAAGAATGGGGATGGTGGAGCACAAAGCCAGGCCACATGGAAAACAATGAAAAATTCTAATTTCAAAATATGTCCATGATTTTAAGAGTGAATGATGTATTTTAGCTTGTATTGTAAAATTAAAAGTGCTTAGTGTTTTAGGTGTTTATTTTAATATCATTATCTTATGGGAAAAGATTAGGAATGAATTGAACCCAGGAAAAACATAATACTTTTCAGATTTCTTATACATACCTCTTCCAACTAAAGCAAGTATGTCTGGATCAGCCTTTCTTGTGTTGCGTAATTAGAAATGGAAAGTTCACTGAGTTTCCACATTGAGAAAGAAATGATTTTCTTCAAAAGTTCAGGGAAGACCTAGTCTGTGTATGTTGTTGTCATTCTTTAATTTGTGATAAGAGCACAGATTCAGCCTAAGGTTTTTGGCATTAACTTGCCTTTCTTCATAGTAGTCATATATAAAAGAATACTATTCTTGATAAAAAGGAAGTTTTGATGGTAAAGTACATAAAACAGAAGAATTTATTAAACTGAAGAATTAGAATGATTTATTGAAAACAATTTCTGTTTTGAGGTAGAATTTTTTAAATATAATAATGAATGTCTCTTTTTGTTGGAATAATTTTGGGTCTTTTTTTTTCCCTTTTAATCTTTAGTCTATTGGGTTTAAAGTCAGTATTTTATAATACTGGAGAGTTAGACTGTAGTCATTTTCTTATCCTATGTATGACTTTGTTTCTGCCTTTCAATTTCATGATATTAAGCAGTAGGGACAAATCTAGGACATGTGATATCCTCTCGTGCTTCATGATTTTTGTTCCTGCATCGTTCTTAGAATTGTTATGTCATAATGGACATATAAAGATAATCTTGTAAGAATTTTTTAGGGCAAACATGTAAGGACTTATTTGTGGGGTTTTTTTGTACCTTTTTAAAGTTACTTTTTAAGTCTATAATGGTACGCAGTATTACTTGTAAACATGCATTTCCTCGTGAATTTTGAGTTCAAAATTGTTTTGAAGTGTTTATAATGAAATATTCAGAATGAATGAGAGTTCCTGTTGCTCTATATTCTTGTCAGCATTTGGTGTTGTCAGTGTTTTAGATTTTGGCCATTCTAATTGAGGAGTAGTGCTATCATGATGTTTTAATTTGTTTCTAATGACATTTGATGTGAAGCATCTTTTCATATGTTTATTTGCCATCTGTATGTCTTCTTTGGTGAGGTGTCTG
Organism: Cheracebus regulus; assembly: GCA_963574635.1. Lineage (NCBI taxonomy): Eukaryota > Metazoa > Chordata > Mammalia > Primates > Pitheciidae > Cheracebus > Cheracebus regulus. The sequence goes on from CAUYQU010088024.1 coordinate 278,082, forward strand.
TTCAGATATTTTGCCCACTTCTTAAACAGATTGTTTTTTTATTGTTGGGTTTTAGGAGTTCTTTGTTTATTTTGATACACATCGTTTATCAGATATGTGTTTTGCAAATATTTTCTCCCAGTCTGTGGATTGTCTTTTCAGTTAACAGTGTATTTTGCTCACGCCTGTAATCCCACCACTTTGGGAGGCTGAGGCGGGCAGATCATGAGGTCAGGAGTTCAAGAGCAGCTTGACCAACATGGGGAAATCCCCGTCTATTCTAAAAATACAAAAATTAGCTGGATGTGGTATCACATTCCTGTAATCCCAGCTACTTAGGAGGCTGAGGCAGGAGAATTGCTTGAATCCAGGAGGCAGAGGTTGCAGTGAGCCGAGATCATGCCACTGCACTCCAGCCTGGGTGACAGAGCAAGACTCAGTATCAAAAAAAAAAAAAGTAGAAGTTTTTAATTTTATTAAAGTCCAGTTTATCAGCTTTTCCCTCATGGATCATGCCTTTGCTCCTGTGTCTAAAAACTTACTGCCAAAACCAAGGTCATCTAGATTTTCTCCTATGTTACTATCTAGAAGTTTCATAATTTTGCATTTTACATTTAGGTATCGTATCCATTTTGAATAAATTTTTGTGAGAGATGTAAGATCAGTGTCTAGACTCATTTTTTTGCATATGTATGTGCCGTGGTTCCAGCTTAATTTTTGAAAAATTATCTTTTCTCCATTACGTTGCCTTTGCTGCTTTGTCAAAGATTACTTAACTGTATTTAAGTGGGGCTATTTCAGGGCTCTCTCTTCTGTTCTTCTGTTCCTTTGATCCATTTGTCTATTTTTTTTTTTATAATAGCATTCTGTCTTGATTAGTATAGCTTTACAGTTAAGTCTTAAAGTCAGACAGTGTCTGTCTTCCAACTTTTTTCTTCTCTTTCAGTATTGTGTTGACTATTCTGAGTCTTTTGTCTCTTCATATAATCTTTAGAATTAATTTGTCAGTATCCACAAAGTAAATTTTGGGGATTTTGGCTGGAATCATGTTGAATTAATAGATCAAATTGGGACAAACTAATGTCTTGATGATATTGAATCTATCCATGTGCCTGGAATATCTCTCCATTTATTTATATTTTCCTTGATTTCTTCTATAGTTTTTCTCATATAGTGCTTATATATAATTTTTAGAGTTATATCTAAATATTTCTCTCTCGTGCGCTCTCTCTCTCTCTCTCTTTCATGTTGATGGAAATAGTGGTGTGTTTTTAATTTCAAATTCCAACTGCTCACTGCTAGTATATAGGAAGGCATTTGACTTTTATTGATTATGTTATATCCTGCAACCTTCCTCATTGGTTTCAGGAGTTGTTTTCTGTTTGGTTTTAGGGGTGGGTATTTGTTGATTTTTAAAAAACTATTTTCTACATAGACAATCATGTTTTCTATGAATAAAGACAGTTTTATGTCTTCCTTCACAATCTGTATATCTTTTATTTTCTTATTGCATTAGTAGGAACTTCTAGCACAATGTTGAGCAGGAGTGGTAGAGGGAACATTTTTGCTTTATTCTTTATCTTAGGAAGAAAACATCTAGTTTCTTGCCATTAAGTATGATGTTAGCTGTAAGTTGTTTTTTGATATTCTTTGTCAACTTCAGGAAGCTCTGCTCTTTTCTAGATTACTGAGAGTTTTTATTATGAACAGGTATTGGATTTTGTCAGACGCTTTTTATGCATCTGTTGATTTGATTATATGGTTTTTCTTCATTAGTCCATTGATGTGATGGATTACATTAATTTTCAAATGTTGAACTAGCCTTATATATCTGGGATTAATCCTACTTGGTCATGACATATAATTCTTTTTATACATTGTTGGATTCAGTTTGCTAATGTTTTGTTGAAGATCTTTGCATCTATGTTCATGAGAAATAATAGTCTAGTTTTCATATCTTGTAATGTCTTTATCTCATTTCAATATTAGGGTATGCTGGCCTCACTGATGAAATTTAAAAATGCTTCCTCTGCTTCTGTTTTCTGGAACAGATTGTAGAGAATTAGAATCTTTTTTTTCTTAAATATTTGATGGAATTTACCAGGGAACCCATCTGAGTCTAATGCCTTGTGTTTTCTGTTTTGAAAGGTTAATTGTTGACTTAATTTCTCTGATAGATACAGGCCTATTCATATTATCTATTTTTCCTTCTGTGAGTTTAGGTAGACTGTGTCTTTCAAGGAATTGGTCCATTTCATCTAAGTTTATCTAATTTGTGGGCATAGAATTGTTCGTAACATTCCTTTATAATCCTTTTAATGTTCAGGGGATTGCTAATGATGGCTGTCTTTCATTTCTGATATTAGTAATTTGTGTATTCTCTCTTTTTATTTAGGTTAGCCTATTAGAGGCTTATCAATATTATTGGTATTCTCTAAGAGCCAGTTGTATTGATTTTCTCTGTTGTTTTCCTGCTTTTAATTTTATTGACTTCTCTGATTTTTACTATTTCATTATTTTTTTCTGCTTGCTTTTGAGTTTTGCCTTTCTTTTTATAGTTTCTTAACAGTGAAGATTAGTTTTGGATCTTTCTTTTCTAATATATGTGTTCAGTGCTGTTAATTTTCTCCTGAGCACTGTTTTTGTGGTATTTCACAAAATTTGATGGGTTCTTCTTTTTCATTTTCAGTTACTAAACAGTATTTTACTAATTTTTATTTTCATTACCATTGGAATGCTCCCTTTTAATGAGGTATGTATTTATAAACATTTTATTGAAGAAAAATCTTAGAAATGTGATAGTTTACAGTAAATATCATTAGTTAGAGTTACCCAGATATTCACATCCACAGATTAAATGGCTGTCTCATTAAAAAGTATGTGTAATTTCTGAGAAGGAGGGTATTCCATAGTAAATTCAAATTTCCCTCTCTATAAAATCACATTTTGATTAGAATCAAATGTTTTTTTTTGTTCAATCAAAGACTATGTCACAATTAAATCCGTGATTACTTTCAATAATAAATTATGGATTTCACTCATTTTTATTATTTTTAAAAAACAATCCTTTGCAAAGCCAATGTTTTTACTCTGTGTTCAAAATAGAGGTAAGAAAAAATAAATTTGAAGATGTTTTCCTTTTGTGCTAACATCTACACTAGCATTTTATCCCCTAGTCAGTGAGGTATAGTGTAAGTTATCATCTTGTAGTGATCCCCAAAAGCTTAAGTCATATTACAACTGATATAACTAAATATATTATTTCAAAAGAGTGATAATAATTTTTTGAGTATCATTATGAAAAAAATGTTGACTTTTCTCAAAAGAGCACTTAAACCATTTTTGTGAAGATATTTTTATCATATAATTCATGTCTATAGTCAAAATATAAACCATAATCTATAATCCAATTACTGTGCTGTACTTAAATAATTTGACTTGAAAACATATTTTTTATCCCAAATCTCTTAGAATGTCCCATAATTATGATAGCTATCATCACAATACATAATAAAATACAATCAAACACACTTGTGCTTAGAGCTCTACATTCATTACCACATGTAATCTTACAATATACCATGACATAGGTATTATTTGTTCCCATTTTACAGATGAGGAAAATGAGGCACATCACTATTAAATGCTTAATAAGTGTTAAGTATTATTAAGTTAATCAAGAATGTTGAGGCTAAATTCCTACAAAAGCACTACTTACTTATAATATTATATTTTTTAAACAATACAAATACAAAGCAGTAAGGGACAAAAAGTGAATGGTGAATAAAACACTTTAGATTAATGTGAAATAAAAGCTAATTCGTTATTAGGAATAAGCTTTAGTATGAATGCTGTAGAAAAGTTTGTTTTTCAAAGGATTTGTTCGTTTGAATTTCTTACCAACAACTCGATGTTGAAATCTACCTTCACGTGCGCCGATCGCATGCAGACAATTTACTGGTTAAGGCGATGGACAGGAATCTTGCCAATATTGAATTTCAAGTGACGGAGAAAAAATCAGTATAAGAGGGAATTCAATATGCATGGGAAACCATTTGTTCCCTCTGCTTCTTTGATCCCTGCCAAGGCACAAGAAAGTAGAGCAAAGCGCCTGAAAACGAGGGGAATGTTCTTGTGCAAAGTTGCAGAACTCTGAGCCCTCAGAGGAGCTCAGTATGACAGGATAAAAAACTGAACTCCCGGCTATCTTTCGTGTCATGCAGGGAATTTGGGTTTCATCTGTACTCCCTAATATGCTTAGTCTGTCCATTGTGGAAATGATCCTGAGGTTTGCAATAGCAAGCATCTTGATGCCTCCACTTTGCCAAGTCAACAGTTTGGAAAATCTGCAGGCCATACTTGCGCATTTTCACAGATGCCTTGTGGACTTTGGAGAAGTTTGCAATTTGTTCGGCTCAAAAATAAACTATTTCAGCAAAACAATTTTAACTAATGTTTTGGAAACATTTGTCGACAAAACAAATATTTGTATCTAAAATAGCCAGGCTATTAAGATGTGAGAAAACAAAACAGATGTTTGTTTTACGTTGTTGGGTTTGTTTGTCTTGATGGCATTTGTTTTCTTTTTCTCTTTTCTTTTCTTTTCCTTCTTTCTTTCTTTCTTTCTTTCTTTCTTTCTTTCTTTCTTTCTTTCTTTCTTTCTTTCTTTCTTTCCTTCCTTCCTTCCTTCCTTCCTTCTTTCTTTTTCTTTCTTTCTTTCTCTTTCTTTCTTTCTCTTTCTCTTTCTCTCTTTCTCTTTCTTTTTTCCCAAAGGCTCTACAGTAGTATAATGAGATTATAAAATTCATGGAAATAAAGTTCACTCTTTGTTTTATATTGTGAGGAATGTTATAAAAATGAGTTTTGTTATCTGTGAATTTTGGAAAAAAATTTAGAAAGTTTTCTAAGCACTTACCCCTTTTGCGCCTCATTAGTGGTTTCCCTAATTTTTTCAATTACTTAGCCATATGTCAGGATGCCTTATAGAGTCAGTTTTAGTACATTGCATTTTAATATGTAATTCTTTTTTATATTTATACATAACATATGATTCATATATTAAAACAAGAATGCATATAATATTGAGCTAATTAAATTAGTTTAACCCTCTCAAACATGTATTTTTAATCTTCTTTTGTAATTAATTGATTCATTATTTGAAGAACTGTTAAGTATTAAGTGTCCTATGGGACCAACACAAGTCAATGTAATAGTGCTCATTTTATGTTGGAGGACATTGGCATTTACTGATTCAGTTTTTAAATTGGAGATGGTTGTAAAGAGGACAAAGTTATAAGTGTTTGCCATTCCTTCACCTAATTTAATTGTGATTGCATTGTTTAGTAAGTGGCTTTTGGATTAAGTTTTAAATAAAGGTAGAATTAATGGATTAATGGGGCCACCAATGTTATTTCTATGTATAGTAAAAAAAATATTGTTTGATGAATATTTTTTAATTTACAGAATAGTAATAAATGAACATGGGACAAACTTATAAAAGCACAGATGTGTTTACAGAGAAGAATAAACCTCCCTTCATGTTCTGTACCTAGCCCCTTGGTTTCCTTCAGCAATGTTTCAAGGATATTCTTTGCTTATATAAACATACACTTAACAACTGTCCCCAGCCTCTCTTTTTTCCATGTTCAAGTCTGTTTAGCTTTTTTGTCCTTCACAGATAATAGAGTACTACCCATACTGTTACAGACCTTACTTTTTCACTATACAATATACAGATAAAATTTCAATAAGTATTTTCATTGTGGGTTATATAGAGAGAGATTTAACAGTGGCTAATATTTCTTGAACACTTACTAGTGCCAGGTATTGTTCTAAGCACTGTTCATTCACCCAGCTCTATGAGATAGAGTTGTGTTGTCATTGTTCCCATTTTACAGATGAGAAAACTAAGGAGAGGTCAGTGACAATACTTAAATGAAACCTCTGGAAGTGTGACTTCAAACTTGAGTTTTTAATCAGTAAAGCATGCTGCTTCTTGAAACCAGTGTCTGAAGTTTCAAAGGAGCAGAAAAATGAAAATGTAAGCAGAGTCCTAAAGGTAGTAGCTGTGTAGTAATCATTTTCTTTAATCAGCGCTCAGCAAAGGCTTATATTATGAGATATTCAGTTAAATAAGTGTTAAATGTTTGAATGAGCTGTACTTGCTGATAAAATAATGTAGGTCTGAAATTATAGGGAAGAGGTATGTAGCATATTTTGGGTTACGATGTCATAAGTGTTCACTGAATTATAAAAGCAGTTTGTGGATATCTCGGCTAATCCGACAGCCAGTCTCTCCTGTTTTCTCTCCTCTTCCACTTTCCTGAATCTATTCACCCCCTGCTTCCCCTTTATCCTATTTAATAGTCACCTATCATGGAACTGCTGTTAGAGAACAACTTGCCACATCTATTTATCATTTCCCTCCCTTTCCTTCCAGGGACCTCTCTGCATCTTGTCCTCCTTTTTTTTCCCCTATCTTTCTAAAAAAGTAAATATCTCAAATTGCAGCTTGTAGCTGATAAGCACTAAGTGTCAGAATGGTGATGATTATATCAAGGAAAAGGGAAGCCATTCATTTTAAAGTGAAAGTGGGCAGTTGAATCCAATACCATCACCTTCTAACACTTTTAAAAATACTTATCTGACTCCTTCAGAAACTTCAGGGACCTCTTCATTAATTTAAATTTCATTTTCTTCATTACCATTATTTAAGATAAGTTTTACTATTTTTCACTTCTATATGACTGCTGATATATAAGGATATAATTCTCTACTATTTTGCATTATATATGTGCAGTATTTCACCTGGATTATTGATTGATTAGATAATCATGAATTGGTTTGAAAATCATGTCTGCTATTGTTTCTGTGAGAAAATAGCTTCTGAATTTCAAACAATTGATTTAAACATATTTAGAACATACCCTATTTGTAAATGGATAACTCCCTTATATCTGTAAATCCACTTGTGTAACCTTAACATAAAGCAGCCAGGCAATAGGGAAGCTTTTAATTTTCGGTTAGCATTGACTGTATAGATTCTTTTGCCAAAGACATAAATAGGGAATCCAGAAAGATTAAATTTTTCCTCGGCATCACAGCCTGCCATTGGTGACGTCTCTTGACGGCACACTAGAGTGGCAGCCTTGGGAGAGAAGGGTGTGGTGTGGCTCTTCCCATACTTCCCTGGGTAGCACAACTGTCTCCCAAAGATGGAGATGGATATACTTTTATCCTGTAATGAATTCCCAGATAGGAGCAGTTAGGCATGCAAGGTATCAGCTTTCAAGTTATTGGAGTCTCTCTACTTTAAGCCTTTTCTGATATTTTGATATTGCAGTACTAACTGAGAATCGAATGTAATGTCCAGTGCTTCCCAGTTATACCTGGCTGGGGCTGGGTACCACTTTCCACCTGTGCTTCCCCTCACTCCCACCCCACCTGAGAATGTCTATGAATGTCTCTTGACCACCACTCTTCCTTTGAATACAATTAGGAGAAACCAGAGTGGTGGCTAGGGACTTGGAATTGAGCTAATCTGGGTTTAAATTGTGGTTCTGTCGTTCACTTGGGCAGGCCACTTAGCTCCTTGTTGTATTATTTCTCTATGGAATGAGCATAATACCACTCTTGTGTATGGGATGACTATGAGAATGAAATGATGTAAGTGGCTAGCAAAGTGACTGATACATACTAGGCCCTCAAATGTCCATTTCTTCCATTCAGGTATTCAGTAGGTATTTATCAGTTCTTGCTGCGTGCCAGGCACAGTGCTTGGTCCTGGGGATGTGGGGCTGATAAGAAAGGCAAGGTCTCTGGCCTCAGGAACCTGATGTGTTCTTCCCTCTTGAAGTTCATTACTGTTGTACATTGTGGATTGTGGTTGTTTCAGACCCTAAAGCCACAAAATTGTGGCTCACCAGTTTCCTTCATGTAGAATGACTGTGGGGAGCTCAAACCAGTGGTTGAAATGTGTAAGAAGAATAATTAGAGGTTTCTACCAGGTTATCTAGAGATTACTGGTGAGTGGATAATGGTCATATTTTAGGGATGATAAAGCTGTCTTAATTTAGTTACTAGACCTTGACTGATGAATTAATTTACCTAGAGACCTCAATTAGTGGCTGCATGAACAGGGAATAATGGTTATGAAATACAGGTAGAGAAGTCAAAGTGATTGATTCTCTAAGATTAATTCAATTAATGTTGGTCTCAGACTACTGCTTAATCCTGAAAGATTAGTCAACAAGTTTATTTGCCTTTAGCTTATTTTATAAAAGTTTTTTGTGGGAGTATTTTATGACTGAAAACTTAAAATTATTAAGATAACATTAAGTCTTTTTATTCTGCTAAGGTAATAGTCACTGATAATCTAAACTATTGTAATTTATTCAAGGTTTTGCTGACGTCATTTATTTATTTATTTATTTTTGCCAAGATCTGAAAAAAACAAAATCTACCAGTATGAAATTCTCATGGTCACATTATCACACATAACTTTGAAGGTTTGATGGCCCATAACTTCATAGGTCCGTATGGATCCCAGGTGATTTTTGAGGAACATCATTGGCTTTCCCTCAGGATTGTGGTCTTCTATGTGGGAATCTTCTCTGATTTAGCCTGTAATTTTCATAAGAGAATGTCTATTTCTATTCTCAGCACAGCTAACATGTGAGTCTCCCCCCCTACTGGACCCAGCAATTACACCTTCACATCATGGTTCCATGCCTCCAGATATTTTCAGTTCTACTCTTAAACAAGATGCCCAATTCCAGGGTTCTGTATTCTACAGTAGTAAACTCCAGAGTTACAGAGTCAGCAGTAATCAGCCTTAGAAGAAAGAATCTTGTGAAACTCGCTGTTTTATTTACCATGAGGGTGTGCTCCTGCATTCCACAGTATTCCTCAGTGAGCAGTTCCATGAGGCGTCTCCTTCCCATCTCTGTAATGGGAACACCTACATTTTTAATTTTAAGTTCTGGGGTACATGTATAGGATGTGCAGGTTTGTGCCCAGGTAAACGGGGAACACCTCCATTATTGTGGAGAAGTTTCTTGTCACATCTTATGCAGACCATGAGCCATAGAACTGTTCCTGCCTTTGCCCTGCATGGACTGCAAGAAGACCCATGTGGCTCATTTCCTCACTGGCTCCATTTTCCCTTTCTGAGTCACATTTTTCTTCCAATGTACTCATTCATTTTTTAAAAAGATGACTGTATATTTATTAGGTACATATTTTGTGGATTATCTTAAGCCCTTCTTGGAGGAAAGTGGGATATAAATTATTGAGAAACTAAAATTAAGAATTAAAAGGTTTTATACAACAAGAATAAGAACCAGAGAACAGACATGCTCTGGAAGCACTTACTTTGCAAATTGTGTTGCAACTACAGTTTTGGAAACTTTTTGGTTAATATCTGCACAAAAACCTGATATGCACACAAAAAAGCCTTTTGGGTTAATACACAAAAATCTCTTCAGTATTTTCATATAACTGTAGTCTCCCAAAGGCACATGCCTCTTTATCTTTTCTTCGCTTTGCTCAAAGTTCCAAACCTACCCTGTCTAATGAATAGGCAGGCTCCTCGTCAGTTTCAGTTCAGCTGTTTCTTACATTTTTTACAAAGCATGCTGCCCATAGTAAAATGTAAGAATTCACTTTCTCTATCATGGACATTATTTTCAGATTCTGCAGTTTATTTTATCTCCCATTCCTACCGTTTCTTCAGTGTTCTCCCTTCAAACATTCTAAGAGCCTCAGGGTTTGCATCGAGCCTCTCCTTTCTAATTTCTCATTTAGTGTTTTCCCTAACGTATATGTTTCCCTATACTTATTCATCTAATTACTTCCCTTGATTCATCTTTGATATTGATAAAGGTTACTAAGAAAGCACACTTCTTTTGAGATGTATTTCTTAATTGTGCTATTAAATTGCATGCCACGGTTCCTTAATTGAAGGAAAAGTAGAAAACGCAGTTTCTCCTACTAACATATGTAAATGAGATTTTAATGATGTTCGTCAACGTTTCATTAGCCAGCCATTGAGCATCTCTTACTTTCAAAGTACTGTTGTGGCGATATAGAAGGCAAAAGGGTCATTCACTGTCCTCCAGAGCATTTTGCCACTGAAGACAACCATGTGTACAGCCAAACCTAATCAAAGTTCCATTTTTAAAATACCGTGCTAGAAAAAACAAAGTGCTCAGGAAGAGTTCAGGAACAGATTCCTTACCTAAGTGTTTGAAGAAGAAATTAACAAAGGAGGTAAAATTCTCAGCATTGGAAGATGTGAAAGTTTGAGGGACAGAGGATAGGGAAGGGATATTTATTCAAGGCTAGAGAAATAGACCACTTTAAATGGGCTCAATGACAGGATATTCTTTCCATCAGAACTCAGTTAAGTTACATTTAATTCTTTTTAAGGATGAAAGCATTTTTGAACTGCAGTATCACTTGATGGTCATCTTGACAAAAAGTTAACAGCCCAGAGGGGTGATTTTGAACTATTGACTTAGAGCAACAACACTAATACACTTGTATAAAACTCTTTAGCATGCATTATTTGATACAATATTCACAATGCTGCTGTTCCCATTTTACCGTTGAGGAAACTGAAATCCAGAAAAGTCTAGATAACTAAAATTATAAGCTATCAAGGCTGCTCTGGAATGTATGCAACCCTAATGTTTTAATTTGTAGGTTCTGCTGTCCACTATGGTGAAATTTAAACTAATCCATTTTCCATGTTGTGCTCTGTAAGTTAGGGAGGATATGCAGATGTACCAAAATGTGCAAGATTCAGCTTCTCTGCAGGTGGGTTATTTCCCAAACAGTGAAAGGAAAGAAGGTCCCCTTACTGGAGTCAGTGAGGATTCCATCACCCATGCAGCCAAGCTTTGGGCCTCTCTTTTAGGCCCAAACCTCCAGAAGAAGGTGGCAGACAAGGTCCCCATGCAGGTCTCATCAGAGGCTGCACAGCCTGTCTCCAGCCTCCTCATTGATAAGTGAGACTTATGGCTTGGAGACATGATGCTGTTTCTGAGGCCAGTCAAATATAGAGGTCATTTGAGGTGGGGGAAGGAAGGGGGAGGAGGAGGCTTGAGAGAAGACAGGCCTGGGTTCAGATTCTGACCATGGTACAGCATAGCTGGTAGTTCTTCAATCTTTTCATCTGTTAAGTGGGGACAGTAATAATCCCTGAACAGATCTGGGTAGAAATAATCCAAAACCTAGAGGAAGCTGTTTTCTCCACTCTTCCATTTCTTAACCCTGACCCTGGCCTCAAGTTTCTTTTGCTGTGATGTCTCTTCCTGGCTTTGCACTGTTTCAGTCGGTTGAGCCCTGAGGAGAGGATAGTGAACTGAGTGTGTCTGAGTTCTCCTGTCAGAAAACTGCTGTCCCCTAATGAGCATGAAGCACATTAATAAATGTTTCCCTATGACACGTCCCTCAAGAGAGTGGCTAAAGAGACCCTTATGTGGGGGTTATCAATGATCATGTGCATTTTGCTGTGTGAACCAAAGATGTTCCACATGCCAGGTTGTGGGGAAAAGAAAGTTTAATGAGCCTCTGATATGTTCCAGGCACTGTTCTAGACACAAGGGATTCTGCAGTGAACAAAAATCAAGCCTCTGCCCTCAGGGAACTTTCATTCTATTGGAGGTTACAGATGATAAGTAAATATAAAATGCATCAGGTTGAGTGCCTGGAAGGATGAACAGCTGGGTAAGGAGAGTAGCGTTAGGGCAGGTGAACTGTTTCAGAAGAGTTGTCCATCAGCTGGCACTTCAGCAGAGGCCTGCAGGAAGGGAGGAGAGAGCCACCTTGATAACTGGGGAAAGAGTTCCAGGGAGAGTAAACAGTGGCTGCCAAGGCCTGGAGGTGGGACTGTGTTCTGTGGATTCAGCAAGAGCAAAGAAGGCCCATGTAGCATTGAAGCCTCTGGGAAAGGAAAGTGGGAGGGTGAGGGCAGAGGGGAGGAGAAGGCATACTAGAAAGCCCTGTGGGCATGAGAAGGATTTGGGATTTTATTTTGAATGACAGGAGCAGTGTTTAAGCAGAAGCATGGCATGATTTCATTACACTTGAAAATAATCTCTCTGGTCATGGGCAGGGAGTAAGTTGCAACAAGGCAAAAGATAGGAATGAGTCAGCTAAGAGATATGCCTTTGTCCAGGTGGGAAGTGAAGGTGGCCAGGCTCAGGGGTCGAGGTGGAGGTGGTGAAAGTGGTCAGGTTCCAAAGACACTAGAAGGTGGAACAACCAGGATTTGTTAATATATTGAATGTAGATGGGAGTAGAAGAGAAGAACCAGTGGATGACACTGAGGATTTTAGCACAAACAGCCAGAAAAGTACACTTGCCATTTACTGAGACGGGTAAAAAGGAGGAAAACAAGGTGGTGGTGAAGAGATCAGGGCTTCTGCTTACCACATGTGAAGTTGGAGCTGCCTGTTAAAAATCTAACAGGAGATGGTGATCAAGTTGTTGATTATGTAAGTCTGCTGTGTACAAGATAGGTTAGGCTCTAAATTGGTGAGTCTTCAACATCCAGAAGCCATTGAAAACTGTGCACGTGGTTGAGTTACCCAGGACTGTAGGAGCAAACAGAAGGGAAGCCAAGCCAGCTGGGAAAAGAGGAAGAGCTAGAGAAGGAGATTGGGAAAGAACATCCAGGGATTCAGGAGAACTGAGAACAGGGCGTTTCAGAAGCCGAGGAACGTAAGTGTTAAAGGAAGGCATAATTGGCTGTGTGTGGCCCTGGCAAAAGGCCGGGAAAGATGGTAATTGAGACTTGACTATTTAATTTGACAGCGTGGATGTTGTTGGTGATCTTGACAAAGAGGAACATTAGAGAAAATAGCATGATGGAAATGGGTTCGAGAGAAAATGGGATAAGAGGAAGTTTAAGCAGCCAGGATTCTCAATTCTTTCAGTGACTTTTGCTGTACACTATAAGGCGATAGAGAAAAAGGGCAGAACCTAGAGGAAAAAGTGGGAGATGCTTTTTATGCAAGAAATACATCTAACTTGTGTGCACATGTAGGTCAGCTAGAGGGAACATGGACTGGAGTCTCATGCTAAAAGGAGGGGTTGGCCTTAGGAGTGCAAGATGTCCACCCATCATACCCCAGGGGAGGCAGACTACATACAGAGTACTTGCAGGAGAGCCCGGCAAGGAGAGTAGAGACAGTGGTTGCTTCTGTTTTCTCAGTGAATGGGAAACCAGGTTCATTGGTAATAAGAGAGTAGCAAGCTGTTTCATGGTATTGCTCATGACGCCCCTGGTGTATAATCAATACAGGCAGTGCCAACATTCCACAAGGGCACAGACCGTTGTCCTGCTCAGTCACATCCCTGGTTCCGAGCATGTTTCCTGGCACATAGGCGCTCTGTCATACCATAGAATCCAAAGGTAGCGCCTGTTTCCCTGGCTTAGGAATTATTGACAGCCGCAGGCAGGACTGGCTACAAAACTGGTGGGCCCCTTGTTCAAAAAAAAGAATTTCAAGACAGCACAGCGGACAACTAAACTAAGTGGCAGGCTCAGCTGAACACAAAGTCCCATGGAAGTGCACAGGCTGCACCTCTAGGAGGCTGGCCCCAGCCACAGGTACTGGTTAATTCTGATTAAACCCCAGTGATGGACAAATCACAGTCAGCAGACCCATGGCAGTGGCTGAAGATAAAACTCCCTGCAGAAACAGACTTTGCTTATTTTCCTCTTTCAGATGTTTGAGATTGAGTCCAAGCAGCAGTCACCATCTTCATAGATTAGCAGAGATGGGGAGGTATAAGAATTCCTGTAAGAAAATGAATAGAAAAATGCATCAGAGATATTTAGAAACTTTTAGGAGCAAAATGTTTACTAGTGATGTCTCTTGAGTGATACCACAAATCCTTGCTTTAGGGAGAAAAGTGACCAATGGTGAAGCAGAGGGAACCTCCACAGTATTGGAGGTTACAACCCATTGTGAATTTGAGGTGGCATTAATGACCATTCAAGAAAAAAACATTATCAGAATAAACAAAACTACATAAGAAAACCTCCCCAATCATTCCCAGAAGTACAATAATAAAGAGTAGTGTGGATAGATTAGATCCAGTGCAAAGGTAAGATGACCTGTTTTGCAGCTGCTTTAAATTGAGTTGTTTTGAAGATTGTTTTTAAAAAACTATTATATAGAGATCATTTTAATGGAGTTTTTCATGGGGCGTGGTGGCTCATGCCTATGATCCCAGCACTTCTGGTGGCCCAGGCAGGCAGATTGCTTGATCTCAGGAGTTCAAGACCAACCTGGCAACGTGGCAGAACCCCATCTCTATAAAAATTACAAAAAATTTAAACTAGCTGGGCATGGTGGTGGACACTTGTAGACTCAGCTACTTGGGAGGCTAAGGTGAGAGGATCACTTGAACCCAGGAGGTTGAGGCTGCAGTGAACTGATTTATGCCACGGTACTGCAGCCTAGGTGACAGAGTGAGACCCTGTCCCCTCCCCCTAAAAAGGCAAACAAAAAGTTTTCCAACATTGCTCTCCTTGTTTCAGAAAAAAGTAAGTTAGCTGAATGAATGTGTGCACATATATACATTCTGGGTTGTGAGCATTTGGTTTCAGTGGTATTGTACTCAGTCACATGAAAATTCGAGCATGAAGTTTAGGCCACCACTGGAATTGCTTTAGAGATTTTATGAATAAAAAGAATTTTGGTTTTCACTCTGAGGATCTCTGACTGTAGACGTTGAACCTTGGCCAGCCCTTCCCTTTAACTGCCTTACAGGAGAGGAGAATCCATTTTATGCAATGTCTAGAGGATTAGAAGTTGGTTTGTTAGAAACATTTGCCAGATTCAACTATTAGAGGTCACTTTAAGTCAGAGAAAATCTAGGTGCTCAGTATGAAAGGCCTACATATCCTTTTTTCCTTCACCCTTTCACCTGAATTTCCTGGCTTTCTTATATAGTGAACAGTACAGCTTGACAATGGTAGGGTCTTTTCTCAGAAACTCAGCCTAGCTGATTTTCTAGTGTCACCGGTGTGCTTGCCTGCTCAAGTAAGTTGAGTTTGTGTCCCTAGATTCAGCTGACTACAAAGAGCCTGGTAAACAAGTGTGCCCAGGAACCCAGACCTGGGACAGTACCCATCTTACATGAGTTTCAGCAGGTTTGGTGCCTGCATCTGGCCATTATGTTAGAGAGGAAATCAGAAGATCACTCATAAGATGTATATTTCTGGTGCAGGTTTCAACCCAAGCAGAATTCATAACTTGTCATGCATTTCTGTGTGCTACTGTGACAGCAGAGTGGAATGGTTTCAACAGAGACCATGTGGCCCAGAAAGCCTAAGCTATTTACTGTCTGACTCTTGACAGGAAAAATTTCCTGAGCCTTGTTCTAGAGTATAGGAACCACCCCCCCAACACACACACACACAAAAGGAGAATTAAATGTTTATAGCATGGGTAAGTTAGCCTCCATGCCCTATCATATAGCTGTGACCTGTACCCCCACCATCCCATGGGATAGTTTCACTGCCCTTGACTTTCACAGTGCAGCTGTTTTAGAGAAGTTCTTGGTAATTTTGATTATATTTGTTTTTTACCTTGTCTATTCTTGGAGTAAGGCTCAATCCCACTTACTTGCCTTAAAGTAATTTAACTCAGCTTCACAGAACAGTGTTTTCCCCCATAGAAAAACTAGTTTTAAAATCATAAGCAAAAATATGCCCAGTGGATGTATATGATTCTTTTGGCCAATGTAATCAAATTTGATGCAGCTGCTTCCCTTTGGGGAATGCCAAGGAGGAACCGCAATATCCTTTCCTTTTTGACTTAGAATTCAACCTCTCTACATTCTGTCTTCCTTATCTGGCCTTGGTAAACCATCTGTTAAGATGAGTTATGCATATACTTATGTTGGTTTTGAGAGTCTCAAAGTTCAGGAGTGCCTCAGAGTCACTTGCTGTCTGATATCTACTTCACGCTCACTTGTGCAATGTGCTTTAAGGCTTAAGTCTTGAACATGATAGTATCTGCATTTAGGGAAGTGATATGCTCTGTTCTTTTTATCTGACTGTCCCATAATGGCAAATAGAATATAATTATTGATTAGCCTGTCTCATGTTCACTAAATTCAGATAATCTTTCTAAGGATTTCATGAAAAGCTCTGCACTTTATGTTGTAAGCTGTATTGTCTTAGCAGATCTCAGATTCAGGGTCTAGCCAGAGATTGTAGCTGCCCTGGCCTCAGTCCAATGTCAATGTACATGTGGTGAGAGCTTCTTCTCAGCAAGGAGTTCAGTTACTTCTGTTTAGGGAGAGTAGTCTTTCACCTCACTTAGACTTAGATATGAGTGAGGAAGGCCTCCACCCTCCCAAAGCACAAAGATGGGAGCCTGCAGGAACCCTGTATTCTAGATCCTTTGCAACCACTACTGGCATATATAGTCCCAGGGGTGTAAAGCTAGATCAGAAAGCCCCTGCTACCCTTAGAATAAATGTGAGCACTTATCCCTAAATCTTCAAGAAGCCAACCAGGCCTTCATGCTGTGCAGCAAGACTCCATAAAAATAAAACATTTCTGTGAAGGAAAGCATAATTTAAGGAAATATCAGGCTGGGAAAAGTATCTGCAGATATGTAAAAAGGGTTAAAACTGTTTTGTATAAATCAATAAAGGAATATTTAAAAATTGGCAAAGGATTTGGACTGTTCACAGAGGGAATATAATTTTTAAGCAAATATATACAAGCATCTTTAATATGTGCAAATTAAAAATTATGCACTGTTATTCTGTGTATGATAAATAGCAATGACTTTAAAACCATGACAGCCAACTTGTATATGGTTATGGTAAAACAGACACAATTTAAATTGATACAGCCCTTTGAAAACTATTTGGCAATATGTATAGGAAAACAACATGTTAAGGTAGGCCTGAGAAATAAAACCAGATAAGGAATTTGGGCTAGTTATAGTAAGCAGTAAACCCTGGTGGGTTTTGAGGGTTGGAGTAGCTTGAGGTCTTTTATGTAAAATGATATGAATATAGATTAATATGAAGGTGACTACTTAAGAGAGAGAGACACAAAGAACTAATCATTATGAGGCTGTTGTAAGTTTGTACAACCACAGGTAATAGAATTTTAAAGCTAAGTAGTCTAGGCTGTCATCAATTTGATAAAAAAGGAGAGTGGGAACTGAAAAAATGGAAGTAACTTCCCCAAGGCTCAAAGAGGAGTTACTAACTCCATGGAAATAGATGGACTTTTTTGAGTTCCAGTTCTTTGTTTTTCTTTTTAATATTAAAGAATTTGTGGAAATCTGTAGTACTTACAAATGTAGAATTTTAATTATCTTATGTGGGTTTTAATATTTTATGACAATATGTCAACATTAACTTTTAAATGAGCTTTTAATTACAGCTATTTCTCATTTATAAATATTTTGCTGTCTTGTAGAAATAATTAGATAACCTTTATAGCTTTAATAGAGTAAACACTAGGCTGAAGAAACATTCTTTCCATCGTCGATTTTTTAATGTTTGCCTTGCACTCTAGACACTTACTGTGCTCTCAGTATGCAAACATGAATACCACTGTGTTCTGTTTTCCCAGAGTAGGAATGATGGACATTTGCTCAAAATAACTTCATCAAATTATTATCCACTGCAAATGTAAATAATTGCAAACAATTTATAATCCCATAATAGAGATAAGAGTACATAATTGCAAAGAAGGGACCAGAAGTTAGAGAATTCACAAAGATTATTGAGTTTGATCTTCAGAGGCTAATAGGAATTTCTCAGACAGGGAAGAGACTAAGGAGTCTGAGCAAAAGAGACAGGGACCAAGTGCATTGGCTCATGCCTGTAACCCTAGTGCTTTAGGAGGCTGAAGAGGATTGCTTGAAGCCAGGAGTTCAAGACCAGCCTGGGCAACATAGCAAGACCCCTGTCTCTACAAAAGATTTTCTTAACAATTAGCCTGATGTCACGGCATGTGCCTGTAGTGCTAGCTGCTAGAGAGAGAGAGAGAGAGACAGATGGATGGCGGGTCCCTTGAACCAAGGAATTCGAGGCTACAGTGAGCTATAGTTGTACCACTATACTTCATCCTGAGTGACAGAGCAAGAGAGCAAGTTCCTGTCTCTAAAAATTTTTTTTTTTAAAAAAAGCATGTGTGAAGGCATGAATTATCATAGCACTTTCAGAGAACTGAGATAATTAAGTTTGTCCATTTGAAACAGACTATGAAGAGAGATAATAGAGATATGGTTATCAAAGGATGACTCAGTGAGACTTTTTTTCCAGGTAGCTAACATTGTAGAGTGCTAGTGACATGTGCAGCTCTAAGTCCTTCACATGTATGTTAATTTTATTTTACCCCATTTATTCCCACTTTACAAATGAAAAAACTGAGCCATATAAAGGCTAAATAACGAGCAAGTAATACTACTAGTAAGTAGTACAGTCAAAACTCAGAATGTGTAGTTGAGTGCATGGCTCAGTGCCCTAAAATCTAGGCTGTGCTTCCTGTTCCACACCATAAGGCTGGAGCAGAAGGGTCTTGCCACTCTCTGTGATGGCAGTGCAGAAAATAGGTGGAAGACAGAGCATAGTAATCCTGGAAATAGCCTGCTGCAAGAATTAAGGCAAGAGATGTTGAGAGCCTGAACTTAGAGCAAAAACCACAGAACTTAGTCTTTAATTTGATGGGGACACTAAGGAGTTTCTGGATTGGAAAAGTGGATAATTACTGGTACCATTGCTTAAACTTGTTAATAGAGAGGATTCCTTTTGGTACAAGTTTGATAATGGTGTCCACGGAATACTTAGATAGAGAGGTCTAGAAATAGTGGGATACGGCCGGGCGCGGTGGCTCACGCCTGTAATCCCAGCACTTTGGGAGGCTGAGGCCGGCGGATCACGAGGTCAAGAGATCGAGACCATCCTGGCCAACATGATGGAACCCCGTCTCTACTAAATGTACAAAAAAAATTAGCTGGGCGTGGTGGCGCGCGCCTGTAGTCCCAGCTACTCGGGAGGCTGAGGCAGGAGAATCGCTTGAACCCGGGAGGCGGAGGTTGCAGTGAGCCGAGGTCGCGCCACTGCACTCCAGCCTGACGCCTGGTG
>CAUYQU010088025.1:0-24665 GCA_963574635.1 Cheracebus regulus
TCGATGATAGACTGGATAAGGAAAATGTGGCACATATACACCATGGAATACTATGCAGCCATAAAAAACAATGAGTTCATGTCCTTTGTAGGGACATGGATGAATCTGGAAGCCATCATTCTCAGCAAACTGACACAAGAATAGAAAATCAAATACCATATGTTCTCACTCATAGTCAGGTGTTGAACAATGAGAACACATGGACACAGGGAGCGGAGCATCACACACTGGAGTCTGTTGTGTGGGACTAGGGGAGGGACAGTGAGGGGTAGGGAGGTTGGGGATGCATAACAAGGGGAGAAATGCCAGATATGGGTGACAGGGTGATGGAGGTGGCAAACTACATTGTCATGTGTGTACCTATGCAACAATTTTGCATTATCTGCACATGTACCCCCAAATCTAAAGTACAATTATATATATATATATATATATATACATATATATATGTGTGTATATATGTATATAAGATATTATAATTGAGGTTCTCTTCAATTCAGCAAAATTCTTCATGCTAATTTTTTCATGTTGAAATCCCTAAAGTACTATATACCCTGGGGCTAAACTCATGACCTGGCAAGATTAATGAGCAGAAGCATCTTTAAGAAGGGAATCTAAAGTTATATTTCATGAAGTAAGGAGGAAACTTCTAGTTAAACCTGCCTCTATTTCCTCATCCTCCTGAAGCACCCCCCAAAAATTAATAAAATTACTAATCTTTTTCTATTTGTAGAAAATAATCCATCAATATTAGGAAAATTAATTTTTAAGAAAAAATGCATTTTATCTTGGGACAGCATGTGCCACTGACTTATTTTTCTTTCCCTCCATTGCTTTTTTTTTTTTTTGGTCTTATATAGTGTATTATTTTGGGCAGATGTAACAAAATACCACACACCAGATGGCTTAAATGGAAGAAATTCATTTTCTCCCAATTCTGAATACTAGAAACAAATAATTTTTTAAAACAGAACAAAAAAATAACAAAATGAAGAAAAAGATAATGTGAAATTTCAACAAAATTCTTAAGATAGAAAGCTGATGAAAAGTAGTGCCCAATAAAGGAAGCTATAACCTGGTGCCTATATAGAAAGTGATCTATGAGAAACATCCTTTCCTTCCTTTTTCATTTTTCTTTTTTTTCTTTTTAAGTCTGATTTGCCCTCCAAACACCCAAAAACGTTTAAGAAATGGGATGTTCGTAGTGAAGTTTGCTGAAAACAAGAATAGTTGAAAGTGGCTAAGTCCCCAGATTTTATCTCCTGTCCCACAACCCTAAGTTAACTAATTTCTTCTGTTTTCTTCCAGCTTTTCACTCTGCAGGATACCAATGTCTTAACCTCTAGCTGAATTATTAGATATGAGTAGCTCTGGAACAGGAGCCCTGGCCATTGTTAAGTAGAAGGGAAAAGGGACTGAAGCCAAAGGGATTAAGTCCAAGTTTTCATAGTGATTATTGGAACACCAGCCCCATTCCTTTACACTGCTCCTGGAACACAAGCATTAAGAGAGAATGTGATGGTTAATACTGAGGTGTCAACTTGATTCAATTTAAGGATGCAAAGTACTGATCCTGGGTGTGTCTAAGAGAGTGTTGCCAAAGGAGATTAACATTGGAGTCAGTGGGCTGGGAAAGGCAGACAGACACACCCTTAATCTGGGTGGGCACTATCCAATCAGCTGCCAGGGTGGCTAGAATATAAGCAGGCAGAAAACTGTGAAAAGACTAGACTGGTCTAGTCTACCAGCCTATGTCTTTCTCCCATGCTGGATGCTTCCTGCCCTGGAACATGAGACTCCAAGTTCTTCAGTTTTGGGACTCAGACTGGCTGTCCTTGCTCCTCAGCTTGCAGACAGCCAATTGTGGGACGCTATGATCCTGTGAGTTATAAATTCCCTTTTATACATATATCTATCCTATTAGTTCTGTCCCTCTAGAAAACCCTGACTAATTCAGAGAGTAAAAGAATTATTCTCTGGGGAACCAAATGACTCCCAAAGAGAAGATCTATTCAAATTGATGCTTGAGAGATACTATGTAGTTTAAAAGCAGCTTAATTACCAACCATTATATAGTTAAGGCACCCTGTTCACAAACATACAGAGCTTCCATACAGCATTCCAGACACTCATACTTAAATAAGAAATAGCTAAGTATCACATTTGAAGAAAGTCTTCAATATGAAATACAAACAACTACTGCAAGCATAAAACAAGAAGAGCATGCTATAAAAACAGAACAGAGAACAAGAAAAGCTTTTAGAAATAAAAAAAATAGGATAGCCTAAAAATAATAATAATAATCAATAGGAGATTTGAAAGAGAATGTGAAAAATTTCCCAGATAGAACAAAGTATAAAAGAGATGGAAAACAAGAGATAAAAAGTAAAGAACTCAGAAAATCTAAAAAAAAAAAAAAACAGTTTCAAACAAGAAAATGGAGTGAAATCATCAAAGGAATTATACAAGAAAATTCTCTACAGCTGAAATGTCTAGAAAATAGTACAGTTGATTAGAGTAGGAGGATAGAAGGAAAAATACACAAAGAACAAACAAAGACATATTTAAGCACTTGGAAAACAATACTGAAAAACTGGAGTAAATTTAGGGTAATAAAAAACTAATAAAAACTGGTAAATGAAAATTTTAGGTAGTTACTAATTCTAGGGGAAATATAAAAGGTCGTATACAAAAGGAGTTCCTACTTGGCTCAGTAACAAAAGGTAGTTGCATGATTATAACAATGAAACCCCATGTAGGAAGAATGGGGGATGGAGAAATAAAGTAATGGGAGAGATAACACTTATGTTGAGACAAGCAGTAAAATATATTATTTAGAAATATGAGAGTACCAGAAGAAACATATTTAAAAGAATTCATGCTTGGTTTGGGAGAGGAGGATCAGCATTATCATTAGTCTTTTAGTAACATTTGCCTTAATAAAAATTATGTACATACACTGGATAAAAATAAAAATGTAATTAAAATTAATATAAAAGAGAAAAACCAAAATTATAAAAGAGAAGTTGGATATGAGAGACTGGAAAACTAAGTCAAGACTTAAGACATTTTTTGTTTTATAAATATATACAGATACATATCAATCATATATATAGTCATCTATATGTGAATATGTAAAAACTTTATTATGAAAGCATTTTTAAATGTAAAACTGGACCCAATATATAAGATATACATTTTTTAATATGCCAAAATCTTTCTCTTATTTTCACATTATGTTAATGCCTTGATTTACTAAATAAATGTTTTTGTTTGGCATCTTTAAATTTTTATAACATACATACCAATTTTTAAAAAACAAAAAGATCCAAACTGCCATACACAGCATTCTATTAACTTAATAGTAACTCTATAACAAAAATATCTCTGCAAAACTTTGCTTTCAAAGTGAGGCTAAGGAACAGCTCATTTCTTATCTAAGTCACTGGCAATAAGGGGTAGAAACTCAAATTAGCTAAGTAATGATGGGGAATTTATTTAAAAGAATATTTAAAGGACAAACCACTATTTAAAAATGCAAGGGCAGGTTTTAGGAGAGATTAGAACAAGCAAACAGGATGCTATCAAGATCAAAGGCAGTTTCAGCAGTCCCCACTTATCTGCAGGCGTATGTTCCAGGAACCCCAGTGGATGTCTGAAACAATGGTTAGTACTGAACCCTATACTTAACATATACTATGTTTATTTTTTCCTACACATATATACCTATGATAAAATTTAATTTATAAATTAGGCACAGTAAGAGATTAACAACAGTAATAAGATAGAACAATTTTAACAATATACTGTTCACAATTTCACAGACAGAAGATTCATTCTTACCGTAGATCCTAGCAACCTCAGCATACAATTTTCTTTCCTTATTGAGTCAAGAACTTTCACCTTTTCACTTAAGGGACACACTTTAAGTGTTAAAGAGAAAGACTTAAAGGTTTCTCTCTGGCATATCTGAATGGCCAGCATCATTATGCTTGTTCTTTGGGACCATTATTAAGTAAAAGAAAGGTTATTTCAACACAAGCACTGTAATACTGAGACAGCTGATTTGATAGCCAAGAGGGCTACTAAGTGATTAACAGGCAGGTAGTACACGCAGTGTAGATATGCTGGGCAAAGGGATGATTTTCGTGCCTGGTGGGAGAGAGCTAGATAGCATGACATTTAACCAAGCTTCTTAGAACACTGTGCAATTTAAAACTTATTATTTCTAGAATTTTCCTTTGAATATTATTGGGGTGTTGCTGACCGTGGATAACTGAAACTGTGCAAAGGGAAACCATGGATGGAGGCAGGGGAACTACTCTACTTTATTCTATTATCTTTCTTCAGGGTCCACAGGGACTCTCATCTCTTCATCTATGTGCCTGAATCATTACTCTCTTTCTCTACAGAGTAGCTATCTCTGTGTTATTTAATTAAATCCAAACATGGCCATCCCAAAGTCAACTTAAGTGACCTTCCTAAATAATCCAAAGTTGCTGACTAGGATTTCTAAATTCCAATTCCAAATGCTTACAAGGGAGAATCTGATTGGCTCAGCTTGAGCAAATCAGCTGTGTGTGTGTGTGTGTGTGTGTGTGTGTGTGTGTGTGTGTGTGTGTGCGAGAGGGGGGAAGAGAGAGAGAGAGAGAAAGAGAGAGAGAGAGAGTGTGTGTGTGTGTCGCGTGTGAATGCTGGGGGAGGATGTCATATGACCTAACCATTTGCTCTATCTACTCAGCTCTCTTGATAAGGACTCAAAAGGTTTCTTTCTATCCCTAGCCACATTCCCCAACAAAGTGAACATTCAATAAATACGGAGTGATTGACAAAGATTTCAAATGAGGTGGAAATGTGAAAAGTGTAAAGAACGTGTTTTTCTTATCATTCTTGAATACTTTTATTTTTTTCACATGTATGCACTGGAATTCTAAATCAGTGGTGTGACAGGAATCTCCCAGGCCCATTCTAATTTTTGTTTTTTTTTTTAAATTTCCTAGAGATATTCCCACAATTGACCAGCATTTTAGGCCAGTATGATTCCCTGGTGCTGTGAGTTGTTACTTGATTTTCACTTTGGTCGCCAGTGGTATGAGAAAAAAGCCTGTGTCATGGGAAAGTTTTCTAGAAGTTGTTCATGCTTTTGTTGCCTTGCCTATTATTAAGGAATTTTAAAATTACACTTATATTTCTTTCTATATGAAACCAATTCTTACATCTCTATTTTATATTGTATGTAGGCAAGCAATAAGGAACACAGTTACGATAATGAGTGATGGGCTGGAAGACATATATTAGATTCTAAAATTCAAGATATTTGAACTAGCATGTTAGCCCCATAAAAATATCACAAATATTCATTTCTTGAAAACTGTCATTTCCTTCTAAAGCTGAAAAAAAATTAAAATTATGTTTAATGACACTTGTATTTTGGCTTTCCTAATGACATTAAGGAAAAATTACAAAAAGAAGAGAGGAAAAATCCTGTATCTTAGCAGAATTTATCAGCAGTGTTCTATTGGTTAAAGAGTTTCATTCTATGTTCTATGTAGCAAAAGACATGAAACAGGTGTGCTTACAATTTCATTTCATTCCAAGTCTTCATAAAAAAGATAGATTAGAGTAGCTAAATGCTTATTTTATAAGCTTAGGAAACCATCTGGGCTTTCTAGACATCTGGCTGAAAATTCAAGACAACTGTTTTTAGATTTTACAAATATAAAGCAGGTAGATTAAAGTGTGGATAAAAACGTAACGAATAAAAATTACCTTTGCTTCTTCTGAAATATTTCAAATCTCCACCAGACTTCTATTTAACAGTCACCAATAAAATATTACACAATTTGCTAGATCATCTTGTACTATAGCTGAATGATGAATGGAAAAAAAAATAGAAATCATTCATGAAGTGATGACTTCATTGAAATGATTATTTGTAATAAACACTCAAATTTTAAGTGATTAAAATACTCATGCTTATTTTTTGCCACTTAAAATTTATTTTATTCAGGTAATATATGCTTTTAGATATTTTCAAATTTAATCTTCTTAAGAACATTCTAAGATAGGTATTATTACCTTCTATCAAATGTGATAGTCAAGGACATATGCAAGGTTGCACTGTCAATTACTGATGAAGCCAGAAATCAAGTCAAAGTTTTAGGATTCTAAGAATATCAGTGTAAAAGTATGTTAGCTAAAATTGAAAAAAATAACTAATTAAACAGAGTTTCTCTTTGGCAGTAACTGTGAAAAATGGCATGTTCTTATTTTTGTTATGTATTCATTCACAAAAGTATTTGCATCCTACAATCTCATTTGGGTGTCTATTCCTTAATGTTAATTTATTCAAAAACAACTATCTCCTTATGGGTTTGTCCATTGGTAAT
This sequence comes from Cheracebus regulus, assembly GCA_963574635.1. Taxonomy (NCBI): domain Eukaryota; kingdom Metazoa; phylum Chordata; class Mammalia; order Primates; family Pitheciidae; genus Cheracebus; species Cheracebus regulus. The sequence continues at coordinate 6,390 of CAUYQU010088025.1, forward strand.
TCAAAGATATATTTTAGAAGCTCAGCTACATGAGTCTTTCAGCAAAATAATTTTATATTTTATTAATACTGCATATAAGTTTTCTTCAAATTAATCATTTCTTTCATTCTTCTCACTTTAAAAAAACTACCTATTTAAGTTAGTTTCATGAAACTAATGAAATGATCATAATTTGAAGCTTTACAGAACAACTCTCAGCATCAGACCAGTGTACTCTGGTTGAACTTTTGTTTTTCAGTTAATTGTGCTTAGTGTGCAGCTCAGGCTGATAATCTTGTCTGTGTTGACACTCAAATATCTACTCATTGATATTATGCTGCCAGTTATAACTATTTTCATAAGTGATAAACCAAATTTAGCTCCTGATAGTTCCAAAATATTTAACTATTATTAACACTTCTCAAAAATTGATACCATCATTTTTGTTTTTCATTTCCTAGTATTTTTTGGAATGGGAAAAGTCATGCTCAAAATTAATGGTTTAAGATGTTGTCTGTTTATGAACTAAACAACAATGTGCAAGACCACTTCATATTTTGAAAATATATAATCTGAGTCTTCATACTCTATACTCATGTGGAAACAGGCTAGATTAATAGCAATCATAAATACCATTTCTGGCTACTAAATTAATTATTCCTTAAATTAATAAATTAGGTATCTTACTTAGGGCAACCAATACGTTAAAACGGAATATTTATCACAAGTTTGATTGAACACGTTGTGTATTTCAAACGTAATATATTCTTTTATTTTCTAAGATTTCTGATGAGGCAAAAAACACTACGTTAAAAAAGGTGTAATTCTTCTTGAAAGTTTGCAGTGTATAGAGCTCTATAATTCAGGAGATGTATAACTTTTCTTCCTGTATATGGATACTATTTGATTTACTGTTTTACTGAGAACCTTAGCTAGGAAGTTTGCCAGCAGAATTATTTTATAAAAGAAAACAGCATACTTTGCTTTCAACATGACTATTGTAAAGAAAAAAAAAATGGACTGAAACTAGACTATTAAGGCCTCTTTTCTCTTTTTTTCCTAAGGAAAATAAGGAAGTTACGACAGAAAGTAAAATAAAAGTAAGGAGAAAGCATAAATTTGTGAAAGCACAAGTCAGATTCAGAAATTTCTCCTAGCCTAAAGCATTACAACAGACACTGTGTGCAGGCAGAATTTTTAAGGGAGTCTCCTGTATCATCAAGGGTCTAGATTACATCATTGATTTAATCTTTTCCATCCCTAATTTTGGTGATTTTGCTTTCCCAAAGGCTGTTGTAATTTATCCCATGGGTTCTCAAAATAAGTAAAATTTAAAATAGAAACACCGCTTCTGTGTTTTCTTTATTGTCTTTGCCATTTGTTAAAACCACACCTATTTTTAGAGGTAACAGTATCTTCTGCTCCAGTTCCAGTGAAAATGCTTTTTATATATTAACTATTTTGTCACTAAAATCAAGAAGAATTTTTGTGATTTGTAAAATGAAAAACTAGTAACACATTAATTGTGCTTTAGTGTAAAACTTAACCAAAATGAATTTTGCTGAATTTGAGACAAGAGCTATATCCAAAATAAATTTGCCAGAAATGGTTTGCATCATGAGATACTTCAAGTATAATTTTATTTTTCTTCTTAGATCAGACTGTAGCAAGCCTTCCTCAAACATGTTTTAAAAATTTAAAAAATTACAGTAGTTTGTACTTTCTAATATGTTCACTTCTTCAGAGATCTACTAGGGAAGAGAGAAAAAAACTCTTGAAGAGGATAATGAGTCCCAGCTGAGAATCATGTGCCAAGATGCTCAGTGACACTTTTTCTTTAAAGACATATATAATGAGGATAGAAAACAAGTTTTAGTTAGTTGGAAGTATTTCTTTAAAAAGAAATTTAAAATCTAGAAGTTGCCACCTTGAAAATATTTCAAATTTCCCCAATTTATCTAGTGGAAAGGATTAAAGACGTCAGCAGTTTTCAAAGCCATGTGGTGCCAATCTAGGTGGAAGCTGTCACTGGTCTCTGGTAAAAAAAAAAAAAAAAGTTAAATTTCCTCTATTGCAAAGACTGTTGTTTACTCACAACTTCTTTGGTGTTAAATTAGCAACCTCAAGATGAAATGAGGTGAACTAAATTGTAGCTGTTACTTTTAATGTCCTCAATTAGTAAAATAAAAAACTGGCAACCTTTATTTTTTCTCTCCACCCTTTGTCTTAAAATTTTACTGGTTCATAAAGCCCTCAAATAAGTGACCACTGATTTAATGATTCTTCTTTGTCTTTACACAAGTTCTTATTGAAATATTCTGGCAAAGATCGTGAGCATGACATACACGTGTCAAACAGAGCTGAGACTTTAGTGACAGACACAAGTAATAATTATAATTAGTGAGATAGGTGCTTTTGGGGAGAAGGAAGATGAGCATATGAGAAGGGCACATAACCCCAATCTGGGGAAGCCAGGTAAGGATTTCTAGGAGAGATTTTTTAAAATGTAAATAGGGGTATGTTGTACTCATGAGCAAAGTATCTCTTACATGGTATCTAGACTCAGGAAGGCAAACCAACGGGCTGCTTCATTATCATGTTACTAGAGCAAATGGCTTCAATGAGAATCTACTGAACTGTGATGCAAGGATCATGTCCCAGCCCAAACAACAGTTCTTTAGTAAACAGAGATTCATTTCTCTATATACAGGGTAGTAGGATAACATTTTTTGAATCAAGAAGTGATTTTCTTTCTTTCTCTTCTGAAAGTGAAACTTTTTTCACTCTTCTCCAGGCCCCAAATCACTGTTTCAGAGAGAGAGAGTATCGGGGCGGTGGGGGGAAGCTAGGAAGGGACAAACCGTATCTCTCTGGTTTGGGTTTTCAAAACTCATCAAAGAGAGTATATGTAGGTATCTTTGGATAAATCACAGGTAAGACAGTACCTAGAGAATAAAGCACTTAGGATGAAGGGAAACTTCCCCTGAGAATGAAATAGTCCTCTCTCAGGGATTGGGGAGTAAAGTTTGGAGTAGAGAAGAAGAGAGAACCAGGGGGAGCTGATGAAAGCAGAGTGGTTCCCAGGGAGACAGGCCCTAAGTTTAATCAGAGTCTCAGGAAGGTGAGAGCATCCAGGGGAAAAAAAAGGCTGAAATATGAGCCCAGGGAGGAAAACCCAAATTCCCATGTGATCTAAACCAAGTTAAGAGAGCCACAAGACCCAGAGACATTTATGAAGAGAAACAAGAGCTGTATTATGAACTGGAGGACCATGTAGACTTCTCAATGCCTTGAGACTATGTAAGAATGAATGATAGAATTGGTATGGCTGTACTGGCTGATAAATACCAAAACTGATAAATATTAATTACCCAGAACCACTTACCTTCCCCAAACTAAAAAATTAATGCCTGGAATAGCAGAGGAGCCTCCCGGACCCCACGTTAAGCACTAAAGCTAGTGTCTCCTTTCTTTCTGATTGGCTGGTATATTGCTCATCTATTATATAATATTTTACTCCCCCAATTGGCAGCTTAAAGCAATATTAAGCTTTTTTTTAATCTCACAAATTTTCTGTGAGTCAGGAATTTGTGAGCAGCTTAGCTGGGTGGCTCTAGCTCAAGGTGTATCAGCTGAGACGTCATCTGAGTCTGTAGTCTTGACTGGGGCTGGAGGACCAACCCTAAAATCTCTCACTCCCATGGTTGGCAAATTAATGCTGACTGTTGCGGGAAGCCTCAGTCCTTGCCACATGGACCTCTCTGTGGGGCTGCTTGAGTGTCCTCATAATAAGTGATGCAAGAGAGGGTAAAGCGGAAGTCACATGTCTTTTATGACCTCAGAAAGTCATATCGATCATTTCTGAAACATTCTATTGATAACACAGGCCATTCCCATTCAGTGTAGGAGAGATTACATAGGATTTACTAACCAGAAGGTGCAAATCACTGGGGACCATCTTGAAGACACTCCTATGACAGTTGGTGACCTTGCCTATAGCTTTTAAATATTTTGAATATCACTTTCACGTGAGTCAGAGTAGCCTGGAAAGAGGTAGAGTTAGCAGGATGAAGCTAATCCCAAACTGAGATTAAATTTTTGTCTTCCCCAAAGGATGGTACCTCAAATAAAAATTGAGTTTTACAGACAACTAAAAAAATGTGAGAAAATATTTACAAAGCATGCATCTGACAAAGGTCTAATATTCAGAATCTACAAGGAACTTAAACAGTTGAACAAGCAAAAAACAACCCCATTAAAAAGTAGGCAAAGGAGATAGACACTTCACAAAAGAAGACATACAAGTAGCCAACAAACATATGAAAAAATGTTTGCCATTATTAATCATTAGAGAAATGCAAATCGAAACCAAAAAGACACCATCTCTCACCAGTTAGAATGGCTTTTGTTATAAAGTAAAAAAAAAAAAAAAATAACAGATGTTGACAAGGCTGCGGAGAAATACAGTTGGTAGGAATGTAAATTCAGCCACTATGGAGAGCAGTTTGGAGATCCTACTACTGGGTATATACCCAAAGGAAAATAAACCATTCTACCAAAAACATACCTGCACCCACATGTTCATTGCAACATCATTTGCAAAGACATGGAATCAACACAGGTACCCATCAAAGGTGGACCAGATAAAGAAAATACGGTACATATACACCATGGAATACTACACAGCCATAAAAAGCGATAAAATCACTTCCTTTGCAGTGACATGGATGAAGCTGGAAACCATTATCCTAAACTAATGCAGAAACAGAAAACCAAATTTTGTATGTTCTCATAAGCAGAAGCTAAACATTGGGTATATGTGGTCATAAAAATGGGAACAACAGACACAAAAGGGGACTAGGAGGGAGGGAGATAAGAGTCAGAAAAAAAAAAAACTACCTATTGGGCCAGGTACAGTGGTTCACATCTATAATCCCAGGACTTTGAGAGGCTGAGGCAGGCAGATTACTTGAGCCTAGGAGTTAGAGACCAGCCTGGGCAACATGGCGAAAACCTGTCTCTACAAAAAATACAAAAAATTAGCCAGCATGGTGGCATGCACCTGTAGTCCCAGCTACTGGTTGGGGAGGGTATAAGGCAGGAGGACTGCTTGAGCCTATAGCCGGGAGGTGGAGGCTGCAGTGAGTCTTGATCGTGACAGTGCACTCCAGTCTAGGTGACAGAGTGAGACCTTGTCTCAACACACACACACACACACACACACACACAAACCTGAACTACCTATTGGATACTATGCTTACCATGTGGTGGCCGGATTCATTCGTACTTCAAACCTATGTAACAAACCTGCATATGTACCCCTGATTCTAAAACAGACATTGAAAAAATTTGTTTTATAAAAGTGCAAATTTTGTTCTTGCACACCTGAGCTTGTGTATTGAGATTCATAACTACTGTGTCCCATGTAACTGCTCCCTGAAAAGAATTGCCGAAGTTTTCTTCTGTTGCTTTAATTCTTTAAAAGAGACAATCAGCAGTCCTCTCTGTTGCTAAAATTTTAAAAAACAGACAATCCTCTTTGAAACTCAACTTTACTAGTCATGTGAAGTCTGGGAAGCACTCTGCCTTCTCCCATTAGGTACTGATTTTATTATATCATTCCTTCTGGCAGTCCAGAGTATGGACTGCTATTAATTACCTTCCCAGAAGAGCATCTGTGTAGCACAGCAGATGCTAACTAAGGCTGCCTTGGCATTCGGATGAGAGAACAGCAAGATGACATTGAGTGGCTGAATATTTACTCAGCATTCATACTTCACACCTGCAATCAATTATCTACTGTTGGAAAATACTGATAAAATTTATCCTTGCTTAAGTTTATTAAGAAGCAACCATCAATGATAGTATGGCAGCTAGCCACTGAATTATCTAGGGGCATTCTGAGTGCAGTGTCTTTGGAATTTTCTAGTAGTTCATGAAGAGCTTCAATTCTAGAATTTTAGAAATGCTGCCATTTTTCAGAGTTTTACTATTATTCTTGGAATGACATTTCTAAAATTCTAAATTACTTCAATATATTTGGCAGCTGAGTGAAAAAATGAGGAAGAAATATGAAGTTCTAGGTAATTTACCAGTGGTAGTAGTATTAGTCTCCACCCATGAAAAGAATGAATGATTCCTGATTTATGTCTCATGAAAACAAGCCTCTGTGGATTATATGTATTCTAACATGTCTTTTCTTCAACACAAGGCAATCACTGATTGCTGAGCTATTTATAATAAAGACATTCTGTGCAGTCAAAATGTAATTTCTGTATGTCAAATCACTAGTGACTTCTGAAGTACACAGACGCCTAGCTCTCATCAATAATTCTTTACTTAATAGTGTTGAGGTTGTGCACAGCCAGAATGGAAAAATAATAATAATGGCTACTGTGGCAGCCATGAGGTATACTGTTTGAATCTCCCTTCAGAAAAGAATTTGCTGAAGTAGTACAGGAAGTTGACAGCCTCCAGCTAGTAAAATCTTCCAGATTAATCACAGCTTTTGAGCTGAGGCTATGCCCTTCTGGGTAGTCCCCAGCCAATAACTGAGCATGTCACTACACGAAACCTGGCAGTTTCTGCCCATTGTGGGCAATCTTTGCTCAGAAGCTTCTCACTGAGTTGGCTGATACTTTGTCAGATCTAAATCATGGTCTATGGCTCTTCCTGCCCAATCTTTCTTCCTATCTACTTATCTTACACAGGCATTATATGTGCATCATTGTCTAAAAGCTCTCTATAACCAATTTTGCTTCCTCTTTCTCTTATATTTCATATAGAGTGCTCCCAATAAATCTTTTGCATTTCTAACTCCACCTAAGTCTGCTTCCCAATGGACCAAAATGACAGAGCTACTGTTTGCTAAGAACCTATGATGTGACAGAATATATCACAAGGTATTTGGGGAAGTTATTCAACTTCTCCTGTTTCCTCATCTGTAAAGTGGGGTTAAGAATTAAACGAAATACTCTGACCAGTGATGATGAGCTTATTTTCATATGTTTGTTAGTTACATAAATGTCTTCTTTTGAAAAGTGTCTTTCATATCTTTTGCCCACTTTTTGATGGGGTTGTTTTTTTCTTGCAAATTTAAGTTCTTTATAGATTGTGGATATTAGCCCTTTGGCAGATGGGTAGATTGCAATTTTTCCCCCCCATTCTGTTGGTTGCTAGTTCACTCTACTGACAGTTTCTTTTGCTGTGTAGAAGTTCTTAAGTTTAATTAGATCCCATTTTTATCTATTTTGGCTTTTGTTGCCATTGCTTTTGGTGTTTTAGTCATGAAGACCTTGCCTATGCCTATGTCCTGAATGGTACTGTCTAGGTTTTCTTCTAGGGTTTTCATGGTGTTAGGTCTTATGTTTAAATATTTAATCCATCTGGAGTTAATTTTTGTATAAGGTATAAGAAAGGGATCCAGTTTCAACTTTCTGCCTATGGCTATCCAGTTTTCCCAACACCATGTATTAAACAGGGAATCCTTTCCCCATTGCTTCTTTTTGTCAGGTTTGTCAAAGATCAGATGGTTGTGGATGTGTGGCATTACTTCTGAGGCCTCTGTTCATATCAAAACCACATCGAGATACCATTTCACACCAGTTAGAATGGCGATCATTAAAAAATCAGGAGACAACAGATGCTGGTAAGGATGTGGATAAATAGGAACACTTTTACACTGTTGATGAGAGTGTAAATTAGTTCAACCATTGTGGAAGACAGTGTGGCAATTCCTCAAGGATCTAGAAATAGAAATACCATTTCAGCCAGCAATCCCATTATCGGGTATATACGCAAAGGATTATAAATCATTCTAGTATAAAGACACATGCACACATATGTTCATTGTGGTACTGTTCACAATAGCAAAGACCTGGAACCAACCCAAATGTCCATTGATGATAGACTGGACAAGGAAAATGAACAGTGGGAACACATTAGAGAACTATAACTCAAAACCACAGTGAGGTATCATTTCACACCAGTTAGAATGGCAATCATTAAAAAGTCAGGAAACAACAGATGCTGGAGAGAATGTGGAGAAATTGGAATGCTCTTACACTGTTGGTGGGAGTGTAAATTAGTTCAACCATTGTGGAATACAGTGTGGCGATCCCTCAAGGATCTAGAAATAGAAATATCATTTCACCCAGCAATCTCATTATTGGATATATACCTAAAGGATTATAAATCATTCTGTTATAAAGACACATGCACATGTATGTTTATTGTGGCACTGTTTACAATAGCAAAGACTTGGGACCAGCCCAAATACCCATCAATGACAGACTGGATAAAGAAAATGTGACACATATACACCATGGAATACTATGCAGCCATAAAAAGGATAAGTTCACATCCTTTGCAGGCATATGGATGAAGCTGGAAACCATCATTCTCAGCAAACTGACACAAGAATGGAAAACCAAACACCACATGTTCTCACTCATAAATGGGTGTTGAACAATGAGAACACATGGGCACAGGGAGGGGAACATTACACACTGGGACCTGTCAGGGGGTGGGGAGGCTAGGGGAGGTATAGTAGGGAGTGGGGGGATTGGGAAGGGATAACATTAGGAGAAATATCTAATGTAGATGATGGGGGATGGATGCAGCTAAGCACCATGGCACATGTATACCAATCTAACAAACCTGCATGTTCTGCACATGTACCTCAGAACTTAAAGTATAATTTTAAAAATAATAATAATTAAATGAAAAATCTAGAAAGAGCAATTTGTACAGTTGCTGATATACAGTTAGTACTCAATAACTGATGTGTAAATTAAAATATTATTATGCCATACTCTGAGAAATTTTGTTTGTTACTTGTAATTCTTGTTATAATCAGCAAGTATTATCATGCTTGTTTTACATAGGAAACTAGCACTGAGTGAAGTCAGCTTGCTCAAGTTACTTAATGTACATTGCTAGAATGTGTAACCTGAGATTAAAACCCATTAATCTCTGTAGATGAGAGCAATGTACAGGTATGTAGGCAAAAAATCCACTGCTGTCACCTAGAATGTAAAGGAGCTCCACCCTCTCTGGCATGGTATGTACAATGTAATTAACACAAACTATTTTGGGGATTCTTTCATAAATTTAAGTCTATTCTTCTACTTTCACCAAATATATGACCTTAGAATCTATCAGTGGGTGCTTAAGACCAAGCACTTGTCTAAAAGCTTAGAAGAAGAATATACAACAGCACTGCTACCCCAAAATGAGTACCAGTCAGTTATTTTTGTAGAATGGCTCTCAAATTGGGTTTGATGTTTTCTAATAATTCGACTGAGGCTCTGTTTAAAATAATCTTGCATATTGCTAAAAAAATTTTATCAACTGAAACTACCCCCTCATCACACCCCCATCCACACTGGACACATGTTCAAATTCATTATTTAAAGATCCAACAGAAATGTGTAAAAGAAACATAATGAACAGAAGGAAATGAAAATATCTTATTGCTCAAAGAATTTCTAGAGAGGTGGCAGTAATTTAAGTGGCAGCTTTTGAGGCACATCTATATTGTTCCTTACTTCATAGATTTAAGATAAACAATTTTAATAAAATTTTTAAAAATTACGTTACATAACATTTTTTAAAATAGAGATTTTAAAAAATTTCCTCAGGAGTGAGATACTATTTCCTCAGGAGTAAGATGGTGATGCAGAGGTCTGACAGAATGGATTCAGGGTGGGCAGTTTTGTCAGACATTCTGCCAGGAAACTCATCTTTTTCCCAAATAAAACCATTAGGTTGACCAAATCAGCCCTCTTATGTACAAAAGAGGATGTGATTTATGATCTAAAAGAGGACATGACCACATTATGCTCAATGTGGTTGTTGGCCTGTAAGCCAATTTTAGCAGAGTGGTCAGCATGACCACAGAAAAAGATGACCAGTAAAGAAAATAGCATTCTACTCTGGTGGCCAGGGTAAGATATCTGAGAACTACAGGTCTGAATGAATGACATAGCCACTTGTAATTAGAGTAATGCTACCAAACTACCAAAGAGAGGGACTATTCAAAAATAAAAATTATATTAATAATAAACCAACAGGCATAATGTGACATTCAGTTTATCTTTGCATGAGTTTCCCATAATGTAATTTATTTATTGTAAATAAATACCTTTTTTAATGTTTTTTCAAATAAAGGATTCCATTATAGTCCTACTGTACAAAGTAGAGTCTAGATGGTCTTCAGAGACCAACAGTTTACATTAATAGTATTTAGGGAGTCCTGGATATTTGGTAACCAAAAGAGATGTTTACAAAAATACATTTTTGCACAAGGAGTACATTTACACAGATGTATGTGTGTATCAGAATAGAATATGCACTATGGGGAAATTAAATAAATACCATTTGAAAAAGTGGACTCTCAAGTATGGTTATAAATCTCAGAAAGAAACAGCTCTAATTTATTGCCCATGTGAGGGAATTCTGGGTGTACTCTTTCTGGACGTACTTTCCTTTTCACTGTTACAACTTCGGCACAGAGGGGTAATTATCAGTTTGTGAAATCTGCTATAAAAGGAAGAAAGCGATCTCACTAGAAATGTTTCCCAGAGACTCCCTTTTCCTTTCTAAAATAATATAACGGGGTATGAAATGATGGCTGGCACATTTAAAAACATATATATTGGAAATGACAACAAACTTTACAAAAAATAGACATGCCTAGATGCTACAGTTGTGCCAGCAAAGGGGGGAGTGGGTACTGATTTTGGGGGAAACATATTAATTACACAATCTTTTAAAAATGTAATAAAAACAATGTTCAGTAGATTCCTAAAACAATTCTATATTAACCTGGTGTTTGTTAAATAAAATGCTAAGGAAAATTTCCTTCTGAATAAGATACGTCACAATGAAAGTCTGGTGATATGAAATGAAGATTACTTTCTGGTGATATGGAATGAATAATATTTCCAGTTAAATAAAATGGGATTATGGTTATAATCCACTAATTAGAAACAATGACATAATTTAAAAGCTTTGGTAAATTTTATATGAGAATTGTAGCGAGACCAATTTACTCTAATACTGTCGTAGTAGTAAATAGGAGTTACAAGCTGTGTTACATAACGTGGGACACTAATTCACTATGATTAAGATCAGGAAAAAGTAGACAGAATATTCTAAATAAATGGTTTGATGAAGATACTGAATATTGTAAAATCAATTAGAATGGTATGTTTCATCCTGTGAAATAATATACATTGTATAAATGCCATAAAGTTTATTAAATTTAAAAGGTGCTTTAGTCCTTCACAATATCCGAAGATACTAATTGAATTAAGTAAACCATAAAAGAGATGTACCTTAAAGTGCTCTGTGGACTAATTTGGCTCATATCCTGTGAAATAATGTACCCTGTATGAATGCCACAGAGTTTATTAAACTTAAGAGGTTGCTTTAATCCTCCACAATGTCTGAAGATATTAACTGAATTAAGTAAATCATAAAAGAGATGTACTCTAAAGTGCTCTGTGGACTAATTTGGCTTATAACCTACCTCAAAGAAAATGTGGGCTTATTCAAAGTTTTTCCAGTCTCACTCTAGTTCCTCCTGATTTATTGTCATTCCAACTCTTCAAACCTAATATTGCAAGAAAAAAGCCAAATCACAATTTAGTTTCACATAAAAACAATTACAGACATTTTCATTGTACTGCTGAGATAATTGAGATAATGTTGCCCATGGTGTCTGAAACATCTTATTCATAATGTGGGTGCTAATATAATCTATTATTTAGCTGCCTGGACATTTCCTTGGTATTTGTCACCAATATTGGGCAATGTGCAATCAGAAAAACTGGATTAAATATTTTAAACATATTTGAATGAAACTTTTCCCAATGAGGGAGAGGGTGAGAGGCAAAACTTTGAAGACATCTTGTAAAGGTAGAGTTACAGAAGGTAAGATTGATATTTATGTTTTCAGTGTTAGTTTTATCTATGGAAGGTATTTCTATTTTCATTTAGTTATAATTGCATGTTATACAATGTTAAAGAAGAATATAGAATTCTTGTCATTGTCATACCAGTTTTTTCCTAAGTGTGCCTGAGGAAGGAAGTTGTATTTGACATCTATGTTATAATCTATAAGCAATCATTTCCCCTATTTCAGAGTACTGTTGGTGACAAATTTCTCCTAGATATATTTTTCACATTTGTATTTTATCTTTCATCTATGATCTAGAACAACGAATCCCACATGAATCGCCTATCTTTGTTACCTACTAGTGGCAGAAACTTGGGCAAATCATTTCAAGTTAGAGCCTCAGATTAGGAAATACATACAATATCCATTGATACATGGACACAGGGAGGGGAGCACTATACACTGGGGTATGTTGGGGGGAAATGGGGGAGGGACAGTGGGGGGTGGGGAGATGGGGGGAGATAGCATGGGGAGAAATGGCAGATATAGGTGAAGGGGAGGAAGGCCACAAATTACACTGTCACGTGTGTACCTATGTAACAATATTGTATGTTCTTCACATGTACCCCAAAACCTAAAATGCAATAAAAAAAAAAAAGAAAGAAAATTGGACTCTTAAAAAATATACCATATTGCCTTTATCAGAGCCAACCTATGCTGGTGTTCAAGAGATGGTTAAGTCATAATGTCCAAGTGTCTAGGGAGGAGATAAATATGTAAGTAAAAAAGTGTGTATTTTGATAAAGACTATAATTATAAATGTTTGTTTGTTAAAACTGTGTTGTGGGATATATCATTTAAAATGGATGTTTCTCAAATGCATATGCAGTATCAAACCAATAAAATGTACTTACCATTAGCTTAAGGAAGAAAATCTCAGCTCTACCAATGATTTAGATGTCACTGGGCCCCTTTACAATGCAATGCCTCTCTGACTAACTTAGTGAGACTGCTATCCTTGGTTTTCGTACCAAGGAATGTTTCTGCTGCAATGCATCATATAGTCTTCCTGTTTTACACTTTGTATGAATGAATTTGCATACCATATGCATTCTTGGGTGAATTCTTTAACTCAGTATTGTTTTTATGATTAATTAACAATGACGTGTGATGCTGTAGTCCTTTCTTTCCCCATTGCTGAATAGTGTTCCATTATGTAAACACTGCTGCATTTCTTTTTGAAGCAGTCTGATGTCTGCTGCCGATTATGATTATTTCTAGTTTTATTTTTTAGGTACTTACTAAAATGTTTATGGAAGCATGGTTTATAAGAGATTTTTATTTTTATAAATCCATGCTTCTATACATACTTATTTATATTCTATACATATTTACCTCCTTTCTAGGCATTTGAACACTATGACTTAATCATGTCTCTAACAGCAGCATAGGTTGGGTCTGATACAGGCAATACAGTGTATTTTTTAAGAGCCCAATTTTGTAGTCAGAAAAATCTGGCTTAAATCCTAGCTCTGCCTCCAGTTAGCGATGGGAATTTAGACAACTCTCTTAATTTTTCTTTGTATTAGTTTTATCTGAAAAAAAAGTGAATATCTATTTTTTTCTTTCTTGTTTGTTTTTTTCTCAAGACAGGGTCTCACTGTCATCCAGGCTGGAATGCAATGGTGCCATCTCAGCTCATGGTAACCTCCACTTCCTGGGTTCAAGCAATTCTCCCACCTTAGCCTCTGGGGTAGCTGGTATTACAGGCATGCAACACCACATCCAGCTGATTTTTTTGTACTTTTAGTAGAGATAGGGTTTCACCATGTTGGCCGGGCTGGTCTCAAACTCCTGACCTCATGACCCACCCGCCTCGGCCTCCCGAAGTGCTGGGATTATAGGCCTGAGTCACCACGCCTGGCAATAATATTTATTTCATAAGACAGTTATGAATAAATGTGTAACAACTATGTGATTTTTCATAAATTATTGAAAAATCTGGAAACTGAAACAGCACCAAGCCTATTATTTGGGCATAATAAATGGTTGTGTGTAGGAGTACAGTACAGCAGTCCTTCAACAAATGTTTACCAGATGAAAAAATAGGCCTGTCTTCCTTCTCTTCACTCCACAAAAGATGGACTTCTCGAACCACAACTTTCACCACCCCCCTACACATACACCCTTGTACTACCAAATCTCAGTTCAGTTCTCATTTTTATTTTGCTAAAAATCTCAGGATGAAAATATGTCAAGTGTTCGTTATGGAGATTAGATTTCTCCAAGAAAGGGAAGGAACAGGACCCAGCACAGAGACTGTCCATTTTGAAACAAGGAAGGCATACTATTCTCAGATTGCAAAGAAATATGAGAACTAAAAGGACAGTTAAAGTAAATATAGAATAAGTCTGTCACCATTTGTATGACTTTGTACCTCGGAGCTTTGATTTCATAAGCATTTGGTCAGACAATATGTAAGTTCCTCTTTGGTTCTTGCATTCTCTAAGCCCATGTAGGATGTTGACAGTCATTGGGTGCTCAGAAAATATAATCTAGACATAGCAGGGAATGTGCCAAAGCTTCAATAATAAACAAATGTTATGAAAATCCTATTCTATATTGACAAAGATGCAGCTAGACGGCATCATTCATATGGCCCAAGGAGATATCTAAAGAGAAAAATATAGATGAAAGAATAATTGTCTTCATTTATGGGACTATCAAAGTTACACAGAATGTATGATTACCAATACTATTATAGTTTTAATACTTAAAAGATCCAATGTTTTAAATAATGTTATTGTACTATAAATCATATATTTTATTTTTCTGAAATTATTTATTTGTGAGGAGATCACAGGCTATTTTCTTAAATGAAAAATATCATTTTTATGTATTTATTTTCTTATATATATTTTATTGCACTTTAGGTTTTGGGGCACATGTGCAAAACATGCAGGATTTTTGCATAGGTACATATATGGCAATGTAGTTTGCTGTCACCATGCCCCTGTCACCTGTATCTGACATTTATCCCCATGTTATCCCTCCCCAACGTCCCTACCCCTCACTGTCCCTCCCCTGTTCCTCCCCAACAGACCCCAGTGTGTGATGCTCCCCTCCATGTGTCCATGTGTTCTCATTGTTCAACACCTGCCTATGAATGAGAACATGTAGTGTTTGATTTTCTGTTCTTGTGTCAGTTTGCTGAAAATGATGGTTTCCAGATTCATCCATGTCCCTACAAAGGACATGAACTCATCATTTTTTATAGCTGCATAGTATTCCATGATGTATATGTGCCACATTTTCCTTGTCCAGTCTATCATTGATGGACATTTGGGTTGGTTCCAGGTCTTTGCTATTGTAAACAGTACTGCTATGAACATACATGTGCATGTGTCTTTATAATAGAATGATTTTTAATCCTTTGGGTATATACTCAGTAATGGGATTGCTGGGTCAAATGGAATTTCTATTTCTAGGTCCTTGAGGAATCGCCACACAGTCTTCCACAATGGTTGAACTAATTTACACTCCCACCAACATTGTAAAAGTGTTCCTATTTTTCCACATTCTCTCCAGCATCTGTTGTCTCCAGATTTTTTAATGATTGCCATTCTAACTGGCGTGAGGTGGTATCTCAATGTAGTTTTGATTTGCATTTCTCTAATGACCAGTGATGATGAGCATTTTTTCATATGTTTGCTGGCCTCATAAATGTCTTCTTTTGAAAAGTGTCTGTTCATGTCCTTTGCCCACTTTTGAATGGGTTTGTTTTTTTCTTGTAAATCTGTTTTAGTTCTTTGTAGATTCTGGGTATTAGCCCTTTGTCAGATGGGTAGATTGCAAAAATATTTTCCTATTCTGTTGGTTGCTGGTTCACTCTAATGATGGTTTCTTTTGCTGTACAGAAGCTATGGAGTTTAATTAGATCCCTTTTGTTTATCTATTTTGACTTTTGTTGCCAATGCTTTTGGTGTTTTAGTCATGAAGTCCTTGCCTATGCCTATGTCCTGAATGGTTTTGCCTAGGTTTCGTTCTAGGGTTTTTATGGTGTTAGGTCTTAAGTTTAAATCTTTAATCCATCTGGATTTAATTTTAGTGTAAGGTGTCAGGAAGGGGTCCAGTTTCTGCTTTCTGCACATGGCTACCCAGTTTTCCCAACACCATTTATTAAACAGGGAATCCTTTCCCCATTGCTTGTTTTTGTCATGTTTGTCAAAGATCAGATGGTTGTAGATGTGTGGTGTTGCCTCCAAAGCCTCTGTTCTGTTTCATTGGTCTATATTTCTGTTTTGATACCAGTACCATGCTGTTTTGTATACTGTAGCCTTGTAGTATAATTTGAAGTCAAGTAGCGTGATGCCTCCAGCTTTGTTCTTTTTGCTTAAAATTGTCTGGGCTATGTGGGCTCTCTTTTGGTTCTATATGAAGTTTAAGGTGTTTTTTTCCAGTTCTGTGAAGAGGGTCATAGGTAGCTTGATGGGGATAGCATTGAATCTATAAATTACTTTCAGTAGTATGGCCATTTTCATTATACATATTATTCCTAATCATGAGCATGGAATATTTTTCCATCTGTTTGTGTCCTCTTTTATGTCCTTGAGCAGTGGTTTGTAGTTCTCCTTGAAGAGGTCCTTTACATCCTTTGTTAGTTGTATTCCCAGGTATTTTATTCCTTTGTAGCAACTGTGATTGGCAGTTTGTTCTTGATTTAGCTCTCTTTAAGTCTGTTATTGGTGTATAGGAATGCTTGTGATATCTGCACATTGATTTTATATTCTGAGACTTTGCTGAAGTTGCTTATCAGTTTCAGGAAATTTTGGACTGAGATGATGGGGTCTTCTAAATATACAATCATGTCGTCTGCAAATAGAGACAATTTGACTTCCTCCTTTCCTAACTGAATACCCTTTATTTCTTTTTCTTACCTGATTGCTCTGGCTAGAACTTCCAATACTATATTGAATAGGAGTAGTGAGAGAAGACATTCTTGTCTAGTGCCAGATTTCAAAGGGAATGCTTACAGTTTTTGCCCATTCAGTATGATATTGGCTGTGGGTTTGTCATAAATAGCTTTTATTATTTTGAGATACGTTCTGTTGATACCTAGTTTATTGAGAGTTTTTAGCATAAAGGGCTGTTGAATTTTGTTGAAGCCCTTCTCTGCATCTATTGAAATAATCGTGTGGTTTTTATCTTTGGTTCTGTTTATGTGGTGAATTATGTTTATAGACTTGTGTATGTTGAACCAGCCTTGTATCCCTGGAATGAAGCCTACTTATCTTGATGGATAAGTTTGATGTGCTGTTGCAATCGGTTTGCTGGTATTTTATTGAAGATTTTTGCATCTGTGTTCATCATGGATACTGGCCTGAAGTTTTCTTTTCTTGTTGAGTCTCTGCCAGGTTTTGGCATCAGGATAATATTGGTCTCATAAAATGGTTTGGGAAGGATTCCCTCTTTTGGATCATTTGGAATAGTTTCAGAGGAGTGGTACTAGCTCCTCTTTGTATGTCCGAAAGAATTCGGCTGTGAACCCATCTGGACCTGGGCTGTTTTTTGTTGGTGGGCTATTAATTGCTGCCTCAACTTCAGCCCTTGTTATTGGTCTATTCAGGATTTTGACTTCTTCCTGGTTTAGGATTGGGAGGGTGCAAGTGTCCAGGAATTTATCCATTTCTTCCAGGTTTACTGGTTTGTGTGCATAGAGTTGTTTGTGGTAATCTCTGATGGTAGTTTGTATTTCTGTGGAATTGGTGATGATATCCCTTTTATCATTTTTATTGCATCTATTTGATTCTTATCTCTTTACTTTTTTATTAATCTGGCTAGTGGTCTATTTTGTTGATCTTTTCACAAAACCAGCTGCTGGATTTATTGATTTTTTGAAGGGTTTTTGTGTCTCAATCTCCTTCAGTTCGGCTCTGATCTTAGTTATTTCTTGTCTTTTGCTAGCTTTGAGTTTTTTTGATCTTGCTCCTCTAGCTCTTTCAATTTTGATGACAGGATGTTGATTTTAGATCTTTCCTTGCTTCTCATGTGGGCATTTGTTGTTATAAATTTTCCTTTAGACACTGCTTTAAATGTGTCCCAGAGATTCTGGTACATTGTGTCTTCATTCTCATTGGTTTCGAAGAACATCTTTATTTTTGCCTTTATTTCATTGTTTATCCAGTCAACATTCAAGAGCCAGTTGTTCAGTTTCCATGAAGTTGTGCAGTTCTGAGTTAGTTTCTGAATCCTGAGTTCTAATTTGATTGCACTGTGGTCTGAGAGACTGTTTGTTATGATTTCTGTTCTTTTGCATTTGCTGAGGAGTGACTTCCAATTATGTGGTCAATTTTAGAGTAGGTGTGATGTGGTGCTGAGAAGAGTGTATATTCTGT
>CAUYQU010088026.1:0-14783 GCA_963574635.1 Cheracebus regulus
AAAAAAAAAAAAAAAAAGAATTATTTGAGGCCGGGCGTGGTGGCTCACACCTGTAATCCAAGCACTTTGGAGGCCAAGGCGGGCGGATCACCTGAGGTTGGGAGTTCAAGACCAGCCTGACCAACATGGTGAAACCCCACAATCTTAAAAAAAAAAAGAATTATTTGAAAATCCTCAGTTGTGCCAAGACCAAAGAAAAAAAAATATATATATATATATATATATATATATATATACACAAAAATTAGCCGCACACAGTGGCATGCATCTATAATCCCAGCTACTCAGGAGGCTGAGGAAGGAGAATTGCTTGAACCCGGGAGGCAGAGGCAGAGGCTGTGCTGAGGAGATCACTCCACTGCATTCCAGCCTGGGCAACAGAGTGAGACTCCGTCTCCAAAAAAAAAAAAAAAAAAAAAAAAAAGGAAAACCTTCAAGAGCTTTTATAGCTTAAGACAGAACTCAAACTTTTCAGCCTATCCAATAAGGACTTTAAGATCAGGCACCTATGTACTTCTCTCATCTTTTCTCTAATTCCCACAAGAATCCTATGTGTAGCCTCATCCCATTCCTTGTAGTTTGGCAAAGACACTATGCCACTCTGCTCTTTACTTCCATGCTTTACATATGCAGTGCCTCCCCAGAACTTTCTTCCCCATACTTCACCTAGGTAGTTAGGGAAAAGCCAGAAAGGCTGACAGGGGCCAGATCATAAGGGTTTTTGTAGGTCACAGTCTTCATAAGTCCTTTAAGAAATACGTATACCACTACATTTAAGAACAAGAGGTAGAGAGGGAGAATACAAAAGAAACTTTCCGGAAAATGCACATTTAAAGGATGGGTAGCTCATGTCTATAATCTCAGCACTTTGGGAGGCCAGACGGGAGGACTGCTTGAGCCCAAGACCACCCCAAGCAACACAGGAAGACCTCATTTCTACAAAAGTAAAAGAATAAAATTAGCTGGGTGTGATGGTGTGCACTTGTAGTCCCAGCTACTTGGGAGGTCAAGACAGCAGTGAGTCACGATCATGCCACTGCACTCCAGCCTGAGCAACACAGCAAGACCCTGTATCAAAATAAAAAATAAAGCCAGGCTCAGTGGCTCACACCTGTCCCAGCACTTTGGGAGGCTGAGGTGGGCAGAGCATGAGGTCAGTTCAAGATCAGCCTGATTAACATGGTGAAACCCCATCTCTACTAAAAATACAAAAATTGACCAGGCATGGTGGCGCGTGCTTGTAACCCCAGCTACTCAGGAGGTTGACGTAGCAGAATGGCTTGAACCCAGGAGGCATGTTAATCAGCCTGATTAACATGGTGAAACCCCATCTCTACTAAAAATACAAAAATTGACCAGGCATGGTGGCGCGTGCTTGTAACCCCAGCTACTCAGGAGGTTGACGTAGCAGAATGGCTTGAACCCAGGAGGCAGAGGTTGCAGTGAGCTGAGATCGCACCACTGCACTCCAGCCTGGGTGACAGAGTGAGGAGCCATTTCAAATAAATAAGTAAATAATGGGCAGGAGCAAAAGAGCCAGGAATGCAAGTAGAAAAGTATAGTTTCACCAAATATTTCAAGAAGGAAAGGGGTCAACAGTAACGAATGCCGCAAAAACAACAGAAGAAGACAAGGATGAAAAGAGATCTGTGGTCAAACGCAGTGGCTCACGCCTGTAACCCCAGAGCTTTGGGAGGCCAAGGTAGGTGGATCACCTGAGGTCAGGATTGGAGACCAGCCAGGCCAACATGGTTAAACCCCATCTCTCTCTACTAAAATGCAAAAATTAGGCATGGTGTGCGCCCCTGTAATCCCAGATACTAAGGAGGCTGAAGTGAGAGAACTGCTTGAACCCAGGAGACAGATGCTGCGGTAAGCCAAGATCACGCCACTGCGTTCCAGCCTGGGCGACAGAGTGAGACCCCATCTCAAAAAAAAGGAAAGATTCAAGACAGTTGCAGGTAATTTAAAAAAAAAAAAAAAGGAAAGAGATCTGTTAAATTTTACAAGGTTTCCCATGTTCTTCCGATTGATTTTGATGGCTGCTGAGAGCTGTCTCCACCAACAGCATTAGAAACTATAAGTGGGCCAGGCGTGGTGGCTCACACCCAGCACTTTGGGAGGCCGAGCCAGGTGGACTGCTAAGTCCAGGAGCTCAAGACCAGCCTGGCCATCATGGTGAAACCCCATCTCTACTAAAAACACAAAAATGAGCTGGACATGGTGGCAGGCACCTGTAATCCCAGCTACTCAGGAGACTCAGGCAGAAGGCTGAGGTGATTGTTTAAACCCGGAAGACAAAGGTTGCAGTGAGCCGAGATCGCACCACTGTACTCCAGCCTGGGCGACAGAGCAAGACCATCTCAAAAAAAAAAAAAAGCCCATAAGTGAACACTTCTCATAGGTATACATTCACCTGCTACAGGCTGGAGTACAGTGGTATGATCTCAATCACTGCAACTTCCACCTTCCAGGTTCAAGCAATCTTATGACTCAGCCTCCCAAGTGGCTGGGATTACAGGCATGTGTTACCATAACGCCCAGCTAAGTTTTTTTATCTTTAGTAGAGACAGGGTTTCATTATGTTAGCCAGG
Organism: Cheracebus regulus; assembly: GCA_963574635.1. NCBI lineage: Eukaryota > Metazoa > Chordata > Mammalia > Primates > Pitheciidae > Cheracebus > Cheracebus regulus. Next base: position 2,595 of record CAUYQU010088026.1, read on the forward strand.
CTGGTCTTAAACTCCTGACCTCAAGTGACCCACCCACCTTGGCCTCCCAAAGTGCTGGGATTACAGGTGTGAGCCACCACATCTGGCCAGATATTTCAAATGTACCTATCATTAAGTTTGGATTATCACAGTCTTAATTATTTTCTTCCTAGTTTTCTGTTATTAAGCCTGTAAGCTTTCACAAGTCTGACCCACCCTTTTCCAAGATGCCAAGGATTTATTGATGCCCATACTGTTTCTCATAAACTGAAACCATAAATTTTTCCAACTGACATATGCAACAAAAACACTGGCCCAGCAAAAATATGAACTGTATATTTGGAAAACCTAGCCTTTTTGGTTTTTTTTTTTAAGAGATAGGCTCTTATTCTGTCACCCAGGCCACAGTATGATGGCACAATGATAGCTCACCACAGCCTCTAACTTCTGAATTCAAGCAATCCTCCAGCCTCAGATTTCCAAAGTGCTGCATTACAGGTGTGAACCACCACACCAAGCCTATACGATATTTTTAATAACTGTGCATGTAAAACAAAGTTTTATCACAAGCCTGGGCAACAAAGCAAGACTCTGCCTCAAAAAACAAAACAAAACAAAGATTAAAGGAAATTATTCACAAAATGAGAAATACTAATATGATTCTAGAAGATGTAGTTACTTCTTTATATTAATAATATCATAACTAGATCCAGTCAAATGTATAGCAGATCCCCAATTCTTGTACCTCCCATTAACCATTCTCTCCTAGGTCTGGCAGCTTTCAATGTCCAAGCAAAGGCTTAAGCAAAAGCCTTAGCTTTGCCACCAAAGGGCTAAAAGCACACTTCAGATCAGGCGTGGTGGCTCGCACTTTGAGAGGCCGAGATGGGCAAATCACCTAAGGTCAGGAGTTCAAGACCAGCTTGGCCAACAGGGCGAAACCCCATCTCTACAAAATACAGAAACTAGCCAGGCATGATGGCAGGTGCCTGTAATCCTAGCTACTCAGGATGCTGAGATGGGAGAATTGCTTGAACCCAGGAGGCAGAGGTTGTAGTGAGCCAAGATCACACCACTGCACTCCAGCCTGGGCAACAGAGCAAGACACCGTCTCAAAAAAAAAAAAAAAAGCATTTCACTCCCTTTGCCTTCCTGAGCTAGAGGAGAGTAGCTGAATTGCCCCAAAGAGAAATCTCATCCAGGCTACTCTAGCCAGAACATCAATGAAGGTAACTAATGTACCAACCAAGAAACTAAGGAAAGATAGACTGGGTGCAGTGGCTCATGGCTGTAATCCCAGCACTTTGGGAGGCCAAGGCAGGCAGATCACCTGAGGTCAGGAGTTCCAGACCAGCTGGGCAAACATGGCAAAACCCTGTATCTACTAAAACTACAAAAATTAGCTGGGTGTGGTAGGTGCCTGTAATTCCAGCTACTTGGGAGGCTGAGGGAGGAGAATCCCTTGAACCCAGGAGATGGAGGTTACAATGAACCAAGATCACACCATTGCACTCCGGCCTGGGTGACAGTGAGAGACTCTGTCTCAAAAACAAAAAAAAGAAACTAAGGAAAGATAAAATGAGGGATGAGGGATAATCCACAGAATACAGGGAGCCTGCTCCCTTTTTTTTTTTTTTTTCAGAGGGAGTCTCACTCTGTTGCCCAGGCTGGAGTGCAGTTATGCAATCTCAGCTCACTACAACCTCTGCCTCCCGGGTTCAAGCCCTTCTCATGCCTCAGCCTCCTGAGTAGCTGGGATTACAGGCACGTGCCACGATGCCCAGAGAATTTTTCTATTTTCAGCAGAAACAGGGTTTCACCATGTTGGTCAGGCTGGCCCTAACCTCAGGTGATCCACCCACCTCAGCCTCCCAAAGTGCTGGGATTACAGGCGTGAGCCACCGTGCCCAGCTACCTGCTACTCTTACCCTTAAACTTAGCATAATTTAGTTGCTAAAAATGCCCCCAAAATCAATTTGTGAAAAAAGGATCACGTGTTCTCTAGAACTGAACATTCCACCATTGGTAGAGAAACCTATTCTTATAGTTTTAAACTCAACAGTCTCTATATGAATTGCGGGGATGAGGGTGGGAACTAGCCCACAGGGCCAGGGCTATAAATACTAACATCTTCAGGCCACTGAAAAGTTCAAAGTGGAACCAGCCTTCTCAGCTCTCCAGGGTCAGAGGTAACGAGAGTGATATTTGTCTTGGCAGGGATATGAACAAACCTCAAGGGAAGAGCATGAAGCAGGTAAAAATTCTAGGCACATGAAATCTGAGATAAGACTACTAACACCAAAGATTTCCACACTCCATCCTCTTCTCTGCCCTCAGAGTATTTTCATTCCAATGGTCTGAAAGCACAAGATGTTTGACAAAAGAAAAACGTTCCAAGAAAAAACATCTCCACCTCTCTCAATGAGCACCTTAGAAAACTAGGTTTCCTAGTGAAAACCTATCCCACCCTTCAGAGGACAACTAATCACAATCAGAAATTCATGGCAAGAGTTCAAGGAAAAAACTCCTTACCTACTCAGTCAATAAATCTGTTGCACAGTTGACTGCGTGTCAAGTGCTGTTCTAAGTGCTGAGGATACAGTAATTAACAAAACAAAAATGCCCTGGCCTGCAAGAGGAAGATGGAGAAGTGGCCCTGGTTCTTCTGGGCCAGCCCTCACCCGTCGCTGTATGCCCCAAAGATGTGGCATTGTGCAGCAGCCACCACCCCGCAAAGCCTGGGCGCTGTGGCTTGGGCCCCGTGCCCTCTTAGAGGAGCAGCCATCTCCCCCAGACTTGGGGTGGGGGCCCTGCCAGCTCCAGCACCACCCTTGCCCTGAGTCCTTTAACCTGGGTGTTAGCATCTTAAAGAGATCTGGCAGGAGTCCTGGCCTCTGACCTAACTCCTCCACTCCAGCCAAGACCTCGGCAAGACTCTGTAACTTGTGATGTCCAAAGACTCTATTTTGTGGTTTAAGGAGAATAAAGTTGACTACCTTTCAAAAAAAATTTTAAAAAACCAAAATGCCTGCTCTCCTGAAGCTTTTTTTTTTTTTTTTTGAGACACAAAGTCTTGCTCTATTGCCCAGGTTGGAGTGCAGTGGTACAATCTCGGGTCACTGCAACCTCCGCCTCCGGGGTTCAAGCCATTCTCCTGCCTCAGCTTCCAAGTAGCTGGGACTATAGGCATGTACCACCATGCCCAACTAATTTTTGCATTTTTAGTAGAGATGGGTTTTCATCATGTTGGCCAGACTGGACTCAAACTTCTTTTTTTTTTTTTTTTTTTTGAGACAGAGTCTCGCTCTGTCACCCAGGCTAGAATGCAATGGTACAACTTCCGCCTCCTGGATTCAAGCAATTCTCCTGCCTCAGCTTCCCAAATAGTTGGGATTACAGGCACCCGCCACCAAGCCCAGCTAATTTTGTTTACATTTTTAGTAGAGATGGGGTTTCATCATGTTGGCCAGGTTGGTCTTGAACTCCCGGCCTCAGGTGATCCACCCACCTCAGTCTCCCAAAGTGCTAGGATTACAGGCGTGAGCCACTGCACTGGGCCCTGAAGGTTACTTTCTACTGTGGGAGCTTAAATATATAATATGTTATAGGTTGATAGGGTTAAACCAAAAAATAAAGCAGAAAAGGGGGGATAGGGAGTTATGTAAATGTGTATGGAGGACAGACTTCGCCATCCAGATAGCCAAGGAAATATCACTGCTAAGAGTGACATTTGGGCCAGGCACAGTGGCTCACATCTGTAACCCCAACACTTTGAGTGAGAGGCCGAGGTGGGCAGATCACCTAAGGTCAGGAGTTCCAGACCAGCCTGACCAGTATGGTGAAACCCTGTCTCTACTAAAAATACAAAAATTAGCCAGATGTGGTGGTGCCCATCTGTAATCCCAGCTACTCAGGAAGCTGAGGCAGGAGAATCGCTTGAACCTGGAAGGCAGAGGAGGCAGTGAGCCAAGATCGCGCCACTACATTCTAGCCTGGGCAACAAAGCAAGACTCCATTTCAAACAAACAAACAAACAACAAGTGACATTTGGGCTGGGCGTGGTGGCTCCAGCACTTTGGGAGGCCTAGGTGGGTGGATCACTTGAGGTCAAGAGTTCAAGACCAGCCTGGCCAACATACAGTGAAACCCCATCTCTAATAAAAATACAAAAGTTTAGCCAAGCAGGGTGGCAGGCACCTCTAATCTCAGCTACTCACAAGGCTGAGGCAGGGGAATTGCCTGAACCCAGGAGGTAGAGGTTGTAGTGAGCCGAGACCATGCTACTGCACTCCAGCCTGGGCAACAGAGGAAGACTCTGTCTCAAAAACAAAAAAAAATGAGTGACATTTGAGTAAAGACCTGAAGGTAGTGAGGGGACAGGCGGGCTATGCTCTTATGCAGCGTTATAAGAGAAAGGCAATCCAGGCTGGACGAGGTGGTTCACGCCTGTCCAGCATTTTGGGAGGCCAAGGAAGGTGGATCACCTGAGAACAGGAGTTCAAGACCAGCCTGACCAACATGGTGAAACGCTGTCTTTAGCAAAAATACAAAATTAGCCAGGCATGATGGCACTTGCCTGTAATCCCAGCTACTCAGGAGGCTGAGGCAGGACAATCACTTGAATCCAGGAGACAGAGGTTGCAGTGAGCTGAGATCATTCCACTGCACTCCAGCTTGGGCAACAAGAGTGAAACTCCATCTCAAAAAAAAAAAAGGTAATCCAGGAAGAGGGAACAAGAGCATAGACCCTAAGGTAGAAGTGTGCCTAATGTGCTCAAGGAATAGCCAGAGGCCAGTGTGCATGTTGGGGAAAAAGGGTGCCACAGATCTAGAGCCTCACAGGCAAAATTGTTTTTTATTTTGAAAAAGAAAGCTATCTCTTAATTTTCTGTAAAAAATACCAGGCATGCTTTTTTTTTTTTTTTGAGACAGAGTCTCACTCTGTCACTCAGGCTGGAGTGCAGTGGCACGATCTCAGCTCACTGCAACCTCCACCTCCTGGGTTCAAGTTTTACTCCTGTCTCAGCCTCCCAAGAAGCTGGAATTACAGGTGCCTGCCACCATGCCTGGCTACTTTTTGTATTTTTAGTAGAGACAGCTTTCACCATTTGGCCAGGCTAGACTTGAACTCCTGACCGCAGGTTATCCACCTGCCTTGCCCTCTCAAAGCGTGGGATTACAGGCATGAGCCACTGCACCTGGCCAGTCAGGCATGCTATTTTTATTTGTAAAATTTTTAAAAACTTTACATTGTGAAACTCTGCCAAGTGTAATGGCTCACGCCTGTAATCCCAGTGCTTTTTTTGGGAGGCTGAGGCCAGAGGATCACTTGAGGCCAGGAGTTCAAGACCAGGCTGGGTAACATAGCAAGATCCCATCTCTATGAAGGAAAAATTGTGAAGCTCTACTGATCATATAATGGACACAAAGACAACTGGAACTTCAACTCTGAAATTTAACTTTTGTTAAGAGTTCATCAGGCCTTCAAGAAAAGTTTTCTGTTCTCTCAACCCTCTGGAGAACAGCAACACGGGAAGAAAAATACAACTAAAAACTGAACTGAATTAATCTAACCTGCCACTTTTCACCACTATTTAAACTTTTTGTCCTTCCAGGCACGGTGGCTCATGTCTAGCACTTTGGGAGGCCAAGGCGGGTGAATCGTTTGAGCTCAGGAGTTCCAGACCAGCCTGGGCAGCAAAGTGAGACCCTGTCTCTACAAAAATTAGCTAGGGACGATGGCTCACGCCTGTACTCCGAGCTACTTGTGGGGCTGAGGTAGGAAGATCGCTTGAGCCCAGGAGGCAGAGGTTGCAGTGAACTGAGATGGCGCCACTGCACTCCATCCTGGGTGAGACCCTGTCTTAAAAAACAAAAAACTTTTTGTCTTGATACCCCAGCATCAAAAAGGGGTTGGGGGGTGGGGAGAGAGACTATTGGAGGAAGAAAACAAAAAAAAAGCATTAGGAAGAAGACCCACAAATTATTAAACGGCAAATCTATCTAAAAATACAATAAAATAATAGGAATTGGTGATATTCCTTAAGTGAAACCTGTCACTTTCCACCTTCCTTGAACCTCCACGTTGCTGACGAACATCAGACAGGACTCGGGCTTCTCAATCTTAGTTATCTATTTGAACATTATGTACAAGGGCATTCATCCAACTGGGGTCTGAATTTAAACTTTTCCACTTTTCTTTCTTTGGTTTTAACACAGTTCTGGGATTGTTATTCGGTCATTTCTCATAATTATCTAAGAACAATTCACTCTGAGAAAGTAAGCATTCCTGGCAGTTCCTAGGCTAACGGCCACAAATGTTGAAAAATGTTGGCTCTAAGGGAAAACAAATTGAAGCGTTTTCAGGGGCTAGAGCAAGTTATGAGCTTAGTGTAGGCCCAAGTTTTAATCTATAGAAACATCTTCCTGTATGTGCCAACTTAAATCCCTGTCCCCGTAATAAACCTGGAGACCGGCATGATTTTAAACACTTCTACACCTCTCCGTCCTATTTTTCCATGCTCTATGTTCGAGGGAAAACGTCCACCCAAGAAACTCACGGAGCTAGCCACCTCTCAGCACAGCAAGAGCGCAACAGTTTTTAGGTCCACCCCGCCACCCCGCACAGGCCACAGGTGGCGCTACCCCCCTGCCCCCGCACCGCCGCCCTCTGCCCCGCGCCCCCGGCGTCTCTCCAGCTGCGCACACGTGGAACAGCCCTTCCCAGGGCCCTCCGACGCTGACCCATCGCCCCCGGGCCCCGGCTGCCCCGGCGCGGGGAACCCAGGCCGCCGGGCCCCCTCGCGCCGGCCCGCGCGGCCGCCACGCCCCCTCCCCACAGGCCGCCACGGCCGTCCGCCCCCTCGGCCGGGAGGTGGCCTCACCTCGCACTGGCCGTAGCGGGGAGGGCGCCCGCGTCTCCGCCCGCCGCCCGGGCCCACGGCCGCTCTGCTGCGGCTCGGCCCCGACGGCCGGCGGCGGCGCGCTGCTGGGGGCGGGCTCTTCTCGGGCAGGGGCTTTCCCGGGGTCTAGGGCTGGGAAGCAGGGGGGACCGGGGCGGGGGAGGGGAAAGGGACTTGGGAAGGAGGGGGGAGAGGGAAAGAAAAGGGGGGAACCAAACCCGGAAAGGGAGAAAAGGGGGAGGGGAAAATCAGAAGGGGAAGAAAAGCCCAGAGTCCGCCCCCCGCTGCGGCCTGCGCTCTACGTCACCACGCCCGGCGTTGTCGTCACCGCGTCCTGCGTTCCGCCGGTCCCCGCTTCCTGGCTTCCTGCGTGCGCCTCAGCAGCAGTGCCGGGCCCACAGCCTGCAGCAAGCACGTCTCTCGGCGCGCGCGCACTCGCACTCGCACTCACTTGCTCGGCCTCTCCTCACTCTGCGTTGCCTGTGTCAGGCCACGAATCCGTAGCCACTGGGAGCCTTAGTCCTCCTTAAACTCATCAAGTCTGTCAGATAGAATACCGTGGATTTCAATATAATAATAATAGTGATCATTCTAAAGTAATTTCAATTTACAGAGCACTTTCAAAACAGCCTTTCTCTTAGGACAGTTACCCCTGTACCAAAAGAACGTATTCTCAGTATTTGTTGTACACATGGAGAACGATGGTTCGGCAGGTAAATGTCCATTTTACAGATGAAAAAAACTGACCTAGGAGGAACTCTGTCCTATTAAGATCACATTCTTGCCATCAGTCCCTCTCTAAGATACAGTTCTCAAAAATCATCTTAAATTTCCAACCTCCCCCTTCTCTCCATTCTAGGCAGAATCAGTTTAGTTATTGATTATGTGTGTGTGGATGATTTACTGACCAAACTCCCTCAAAGAAGCAATGTAGTCTTATTTTTGTAGAATTCAACCATTAAATATTTACCTTGTGACAGGAACTGCAGTAGGTAAAAGTCTAATTATAGTACAGTTTTAATGCTAGAATAGAAAGGTTTCAACGTGTTATGGAAACACAAGGAGCAGCAACTCGTTCTTAGAGGTAAAAGAGACTGAATAAGTTACAGAGAAACTACAGATGCAATTCCAGCTAATCTTGAGAATATAAATAGTTCACTAGAGAGGTAAAGAATGGAGATTCCAACAAAGTCATAGAGGCATGAAGTTCATTTTTCCTTCAAGGATGAGCAAGTTCTGGGTTGTTGGGTTTTGTTGTTGTTGTTGTTGGTTTTGAGGTGGTGTCTGGCTCTGTCACCCAGGCTAGAGTGCAGTGGTGTGATCTCAGCTCACTGCAACCTCCGCCTCCCAGGTTCAAGCGGCTCTCCTCCTTAGCCTCTCGATTAGCTGGGACTATAGCCATGCACCACTTCACCCGGTTAATTTTTGTATTTTTAGTAGAGATGGGGTTTCGCCATGTTGGCCAGGCTGGTCTCAAACTTCTGGCCTCAGGTGATCTACCCGCCTCGGCCTCCCAAAGTGCTGGAATTACAGGCGTGAGCCACCGTGCCCAGCCCTCTCTCCTGGTCATCACTGCCTCCTGCCCTCAAATTCTCTCAACCCTCTGAAGAACAGCAACACGGGAAGAAAAATACAACTAAAAACTGAACTGAATTAATCTAACCTGCCACTTTTCACCACGATTTAAACCTTTTGTCTTGGCCAGGCGCAGTGGCTCACGCCTAGCACTTTGGGAGGCCAAAGCAGGTGGATGGCTTGAGCTTAGGAGTTCCAGACCAGGCAGTGGTAACCAGGAGGGAAGCAATAGCTAATATTTGTATTATGAGTATGTAAATATAATATAGAATATGTAGCACTCTACATTTATTGTTACTATCAAATCCTCAGTACAATATGTACTATTATTATACCTGTATTATAGATGAGGAAACCTGAGGCACAATAGTTAAACCAAAGTCCCTGATTTTGAACTGAAGCAGTTTCTCTTCAGAATCTGCTCTTCACCACCACACTATTAGAAACAAGTTGGAGTACAGGTGCGGTGGCTCACACCTATAATCCCAACACTTTGGGAGGCTGAAATAGGCAGATCACAAGGTCAGGAGTTCAAGGCCAGCCTGACCAACATGGTGAAACCCGTCTCTACTAAAAATACAAAACTTAGCCGGGCATGTTGGCATACACCTGTAATCCCAGGTACTCAGGAGGCTGAGGCAGGAGAACTGCTTGAACCTGGAGTCAGAGGTTGCAGTAAGCCGAGATTGTGCCACTGCATTCCAGCCTGGGTGACAGAGTGAGATTCCATCTCAATAAATAAATCTCAAAACTTATTTTCTTAGACACGAAGGGTGAGCACATCTAGATCTCAAGCCCTTTCCCCACATTAAGAATTCCCTCTGAGGACATTGAAAACATGCCTAGGACACTGTGCCTCCCTTCCCTTAACCTTCAGACTTCACGGTTTTGAGACCTCTTGAGCAAAACTTAACCAGGGCTAACAAATAAGGCTGGATTGAGAACCCCAGGGAGGGAGGTTGGAGGGATAGGGATAGGCTTTGAGAAATGTCAGGCAAAAAAGAATGCAGCTCTCAATTGTTCATGCATGACGGTGAGCTAAAGTGCCCTGCCAATGACTCCTTCTTGTTTGAGAGTCTCCCTTTAACATTCTTTCCTAAAACCTGTGATCTGTCCCTTTCCTCCGCCCTCAGGATTCCCAGCAAGGGTAGTGATCTGAGGAGGGATTTACTCTCTCACCTTTGTCCCCAGGCTTGGCAGCTCACATGGACAACAACTCTCTCCCAACATTGGCCCAGGGACACATCTTACCCTAAACAAACCAACCTCTCCTCACATCCCCCACTCTGTACTTTTACTAACTATGCATTGGCAGATTCTGCCAAGTTCTACCTGTAACTGGCTTCATTTTCAAGTCAGATGTTTGGCAGCTGCTCTATCCCCTGCAACAAGGAGCCATGCCAGCTGGACATACACTTCTTCCAGGGCTCCTGGCAGCCAGGACAGAGTTGAGACCACAGCTCTTGAGACCCTGAGCCCTGGGTCTGTGTTCCTCAAGAAGGGCCTCCCACAGCAATGATCTCCTCATTGCTCCTGGCCTTTCTCCTCCTGGCTCCAACCACAGTGGCCACTGCCAGAGCTGGCGGCCAGTGTCCAGCATGTGGGGGGCCCACCTTGGACCTGGAGAGCCAGCGGGAGCTGCTTCTCGGCCTGGCCAAGAGAAGCATCTTGGACAAGCTGCACCTCCGCCAGCGCCCAACACTGAACCATCCTGTGTCCAGAGCTGCTCTGAGGACCGCACTGCAGCGCCTCCATGGGCTCCCACAGGGGGCACTTCCGGAGGACAACAGGGAACAGGAATGTGAAATCATCAGCTTTGCCAAGACAGGTGGGTTCCTGGTCTGTAGCTCTTCCCCAGAACTTGACTTCTCAAGGAAAGGAAAAGTTTCCTCACCTCTTACTTCTGCCTCCCTCCCCAAAAACCATCCAACCCCTGCCTCCCACAGGCTATAATCTCCTTATTCTGGGCATTCCACAACCCCCATATCCCCCTGGAGCTCACTCTGGTACCTCAGACCTGACCAATAGGCAGCTGGAAAGCTGATAAATCTCACTTCTTTTGAGGCTGACTGCCATCATCTCCTCTGGCTCCTCTCTCTGCAGGCCCCACAAACCCACAGGCTGTGGTGTGAGCCCATCCACTTCCTGGGCCTGCACACAGCGGCTGGGAGCTGGGGAGTCTCTCCTTTCTCTGGCCCCAGGATCTAGACCCTCCCTTCCCCTCTCCTCCAGATGCCTCACTGAGTAAAAGAAGAAAAAATAAAACACCAGGACTATAATACCTCTCCATATGTCATGTTCCCGTGTATACCTCAGGTCCCCATATCAGAGAACAGGGTCAAAATGGGACTCCAAAAGATGGATAAAGGGGCTGGGCACAGTGGCTCGTGCCTGTTATCCCAGCTACTCAGAAGGCAGGAGGATTACTTGAAGCCAGGAGTTCGAGACCAGCCTGATCAACATAGCAAGACCCTGACTCTTTTTTAAAAACTTTTTTTTTTTTTTTGAGAAAGTCTTGCTCTGTCACCTAGGCTGGAATGCAGTGGTATGGTCACAGTTCACTGCAGTCTCAACCTCCCAGGCTCAAGTGATCCTCCCACCTCAGCCTCCTAAGTAGCTGGGAGTACAGGCATGTGGCACCATGCCTGGCTAATTTCTTTACATTTTTTTTTTGTAGAGACATGGTTTCCTCATGTTGCCCAGATTGGTCTTGAACTTTTGGGCTCAAGAAATCTACTTGCCTTGGACTCACAAAGTTCTAGGATTATAGGCACGAGTCACTGCCCCCAGCCTAAAAATTAGCTGGATGCTGTGGAGTGCATCTGCAGTCCCAGCTATTTGGGAGGCTGAGATGGAGGATCACTTGAGCCCAGGAGTTTGAGACTGCACTGAGGTATATTTGCACCACTGCCCTCCAGCCTGGGCAACACAGTGAGACCCCTATCACTAAAATTAATTAATTAATTAATTAAAGATGGATAAAAGACAAGAAGGAAGAGAGAGAGTTACTTCCATAGACAGGGAAATAGTTGGAGAATATAGTGAACAGATAAGGAATTCTTTTTTTTTTTTTTTCCTTTTTAGAGATGAGGTTTCACCATGTTGGCCAGGACAGTCTTGATCTTCTGATCTTGTGATCCACCCACCTCGGCCTCCCAAAGTGCTGGGATTACAGGCCCCAGTTGAGGAATTCTAAGCCAGGACTCTAGAAAATGCAAATTGAGCCTTTTGCAAGCTCTTTCTTAGGTCTGGAAGACCTTTCCCATTTCTGGCCCCTCATTCCCTCTTGTTTTTTGTTTTTGAGACTGAGTTTTACTCTGTTGCCTAGGCTGGAGTGCAATAGCACCATCTCAGCTTACTGCAACCCCTACCTCCTGAGTTCAAGCCATTCTCCTGCCTCAGCCTCCTGAGTAGCTGAGACTACAGGCCCATGCCACCATGCCCAGCTAATTTTTGTATTTTTTTTTTTATTCAAGATGGGGCCTCACCGTGATGGCCAGGCTAGTCTTGAACTCCTGACCTCAGGTTGATCCACCCACCTCAGCCTCCCAAAGTGCTAGGATTACAGGCGTGAGCCACCGCGCCCGGCTCTAATTTTTGTATTTTTAATAGAGACAGAGTTTCACCATGTTGGCCAGGCTGGTCTCAAACTCCTGACCCCAAGTGATCTGGTCACTTCAGCCGCCCAAAGTGCTAGGATTACAGGTGTGAGCACAACCCCCTCTCCCCTACC
>CAUYQU010088027.1:0-74936 GCA_963574635.1 Cheracebus regulus
ATTTATAATTCTTTGGGTATATAGCCAGTAATGGGATTGCTGGGTCAAATGAGATTTCTATTTCTAGATCCTTGAGGAATCACTGCACTGTCTTCCATAATGGTTGAACTAATTTACACTCCCACCAACAGTGTAAAAGTGTGCCTATTTCTGCACATATTCTCCAGCATCTGTTGTCTCCAGATTTTTAATGATTGCCATTCTAACTGGCGTGAGATGGTATCTCAATGTGGTTTTGACTTGCATTTCTCTAATGACCAGTGATGATGAACATTTTTTCATATGTTTGTTGGCCTCATTTATGTCTTCTTTTGAAAAGTGTCTGTTTGTATCCATCACCCACTTTTGAATGGGTTTGTTTATTTTTTTCTTGTAAATCTGTTTTAGTTCTTTGTAGATTATGGATATTAGCCCTTTGTCAGATGGGTATATTGCAAAAATGTTTTCCCATTCTCTTGGTTGCTGGTTCCCTCTAATGATTGTTTCTTTTGCTGTACAGAAGCTCTGGAGTTTAATTAGATCCCATTTGTCCATTTTGGCTTTTATTGCCAATGTTTTTGGTGTTTTAGTCATGAAATCCTTGCCTATGCCTATGTCTTGAATGGTTTTTGTCTAGGTTTTCTTCTAGGGTTTTTATGGTGTTAGGTCTTATGTTTAAGTCTTTAATCCATCCAGGACTTGAACTCACATCTGGACCAACTGGACCTAATAGATATCTACAGAACACCCCAAATCCACAGAATATACATTCTTCTCAGCACCACATTGCACCTACTCTAAAATTGACCACAAAATTGGAAGTAAATCACTCCTCAGCAAATGCAAAAGAATAGAAATCATAAGAAACAGTCTCTGAGACCACAGTGCAATCAAATTAGAACTCAGGATTAAGAAACTAACTCAGAACCACATAACTTCATGGAAACTGAATAGCTGGCCCCTGAGTGTCGACTGGATAAACAATGAAATGAAGACAAAAATAAAGATGTTCTTCTAAACCAATGAGAACAAAGACACAATGTACTAGAATCTCTGGGACACATTTAAAGCAATGTCTAAAGGGAAATTTATAGCAATCAATGCCCACATGAGAAATGAGGAAAGATCTAAAATCAACACCCTAGCATCAAACTTGAAAGAGCTGGAGGAACAAGGTCAAAAAAACTCAAAAGCAAGCAGAAGACAAGAAATAACTAAGATCAGATCAGAACTGAAAGAGATAGAGACACAAAAAACCCTTCAAAAAATCAATAAATTCAGGAGCTGGTTTTTTGAAAAGGTCAACAAAATAGACATCCTCTTGCTGAATTGACCCCTTTATCATTATATAATGACCTGCTTTGTTTTCTCTTATAGTTTTTGTCTTGGAATCTATTTTGTCTAAATATAGCAACTACTATTCTTTTTATTTTTGTTTCCATTGGCATGGAATATCTTTTTCCATCACTTTATTTTCAGTCTATCTATGACTTTATAAGTGAAGAGTGTTTCTTGCAGGCAAGAGATCATTGGTTCCTGTTTTTCATCCATGCAGTCACTCGTCTTTTGATTGAAGAGTTTAGTCCTTTTATATTCAATGTTATTATCAATAAGTAAGGACTTACTCCTTCCATTTTATTATTTGTGTTCTGGTTGTTTTGTGGTCTTCTTTCTCTTCTTTCATTCCTTCCTGTCTTTCTTTTAGTGAATGTGACTTTTGCTGATTATAGGACCTAGTTTCTTTCTTTTATATTTTGTGTATCCATTACATTTTTAAAAATTTGAGGTTAGCATGAGGTTTACAGATAACCTCTTATAATCGATTATTTTTAGTTGATAACAACTGAACACTGCTTGCATAAACAAACAAGCAAAAAGAAAACTTAAAAAACTCTCTACTTTAACTTCCTCCCTATTCTTTTTAACATTTCATTATTTCTATCTTATTATATTGCTTATGTCTTGAAAAGTTGTTGTAGTTACTATTTTTGATTGCTTTATCTTTTAGTCTTTCTTCTTAAGTGTGGTTTATATACCAGAGTTAACAATGTTATACTATTTTGTATTATTCTGTATACTTACCATCACCACTTACTTTTGTACCTTCAGATGATATCTTATAGCTCATTAATATGCTTTTCTTCCTAATTGAAGTATTCTCTTTAGCATTTCCTGTAGGACAGATCTGGTGTTGATACCATTTTTCAGCTTTTGTTTGTCTGGCAAAATCTTTATTTCTCCTTCATGCTTGAAGGATATTTTTTTCCCCAGATATACAATTCTAGGCTAAAAGTTGTGGTTTTCTTCAGCACTTTAAGTATGTCATGCCACTTTCTCCTGCCCTATAAGTTTCCACTTAAAATCTTACTGCCAGATGTGTAGGTGCTCCATTGTTTGTGATTTGTTTCTTTTCTCTTGCTTTTATAATTATTTCTTTATCCTTAAACATTGAGGGTTTGATAATTAAATGCCTTGAGGTAGTCTTCTTTGGGTTAAATCTGGTTAGTGTTCTGTAATCTTCTTGTACATGGATATTGATATCTTTCTCTAGATGTGGGAAGTTCTCTGTTATATTTCTTTAAATAAACTTTCTGTCCATAATTTTTTCTCTACCTCCTCATTAAGGCCAGTAACTCTTAGATTTGCACTTCTGAGGATATTTTCTAGATCTTGTAGACATGCTTTATTGTTTTTTATTCATTTTCCTTTTGTATCCTCTGACCATATTTTCAAAAAGTCTGTCTTCGAGTTCCCTAATTCTTTTTTCTGCTTGATTAGTTATGCAGTTAAGAGACTGATGCATTCTTCAGTATGTCAATTGCACTTTTCAACTCCAGAATTTCTGCTTGATTCTCTTTAATTAACTTAATCACTTTGCTTAATTTTTCTCATAGAATTCTGAATTCCTTCTCTGTGTTATCTTTAATTTCTTTGAGTTTCCTCAAACCAGCTGTTTTGAATTCTCTCTCTGAAAGATCATATATCTTTGTTTCTCCAGGTTTGGTCCTTGGTGGCTTATTTAGTTTATTTGGTGGGGTCATGTCTTCCTGGATGGTCCTGATGCTTGCGGATATCTGTCAGTGTCTGGGTGCTGAAGAGTTAAGTATTTATTGTAGTCTTTGTAGTTTGGGCTTGTTTGTACTCATTCTTCTTGGAAGGTTCTCCAGGTATTCAGAAGGACATATGTGTTGTGATCTAAGCCACTTCTGCATCAGGAGGCTCTCAAAGGCCAGTAATGTGCTTGTTCTTTTTGACTTGTAGAGTTACTGCATTGGTAATTGCGGATAAGATCTGAATAAGATGTGGATAAGATCTGTGGATAAGATCTGGAAATTCTCTGGGTTGCTAGGCCGAGACTCTTGTTTCTTCCCTTACTGTCTCCCGAAAATATGGAGTCTCTCCCTCTGTGCTGAGCTACCTGGAGCTGTGGATGAGGTGACACAAACACCCCTGTGGGTACCGCCACTGGGACTCTGCTGGGTCAGACCGGAGACCAAGGCCCACTGCCACTATTATCTTGTTACCACCTATGTCCACTCTAGGCCCTAGGACTCTACAGTCAGCAAGTGACAAGCCAGCCAGGCTATGTTATTCCCTTCAGGGTGTCAAATTCTCCCAGGTCATGGGCAGTAGGTGTCCAGTTCCCCATCTGGCAGCTAGGGACTGGAGTAAAAAAACCTTAGAAGCTTACCTGGTGTTCTGTTCTACTATGGATTGATTGGCCTTCAAACCATAAGACATGGTCCTTCCTACTCTTCCCTCCCCTTTCTACAAAAAAAGGAGCCTCACTCTGTGGTCACCACCACTACAGGCCCATGGGGAGTACTGCCAGGCTGTCGCTGATGTTCATGTAAAGCCTAAGGTATTTTCGGTCCACTCTCATGAATGCTGCCAGGCCTGGAACTCAACCTTAAGGACAGTGGGCTCCCTTCTGGCCCAGGGAAGGTCCAGAAATGTTGTCCAAGAGCCAAGGCCTAAAACTGGGGGCTTCAAGAGCTTGTTTGGTGCTCTACTCCAGTGTGGCTGAGCTGGTACCTGAAGTCAGCACATCTCAGTCTCATCTAAGGCCCATGGCATACTACCTGGGTATCGTTTTTGGTTATTCAGGAACCAAGGGCTCTTTAGTCAGCAGGTGATGGATCCTGCCAGGATTGTGTCTTTTCCTTCAAGACAGCAGGTTTCCTCTGACCCAGAGTGTGTCTAGAAATGTCATTTGCGTGCTAGGACCCAGAATAGAGGCCTTGCAACTTAGAATAGTGCCTTGTCCTACTGTGGCTGAGGTGGGACCCAAGATGAAAGACAGAAGTCCTCTTATACTTCTGTCTGCTTTCCCGAAGTGGAAGGAAGTGGTCTATTTTGGAGCCACAAGCTGTTTTGCCTGGGGTTGCAAAAGGGATGGTACAAGCCCTTCCCTAGCTGCCCTGGCTGGTGTTTTATTAGGTCATGTACCCTTCAAGTCCACTGGTGCAGTAGGTAGTTCGGCACTGCAACTTGCAGTCCTTGAGGCCCAGACTGCCTTGCATATTTTATTTAGGATCCCAGAACACTTCAGCTTGCAGTGGTGAGGCTTGCTCAAATGATACTCCTGGCCACTAGGGGCAGTTCTCCTTTGGCTACAGCTTGTCTGAATGCTCCCTAGGAGAGTAGGCATTAGCTGACTTACTAGGCATTCAGCCCAGTTTTACTTTCTGCTGTGACAGGACAGCACTGTGTTAAATGCAGCATCTCAAAAGCACTGCACTCTCCCTTTCCCAAGCATATAGATTTCTCTGCATTATGCAGCTGCTGTGGGGGTATGTGGGAGGGGTTGCTTTGGCAATTTAAGACTGTTTTTCTTATCCTCTTCAATGCCTCTTTCAGCAATATGAAGTTAAAACCAGATACTGTGAGTGCTCACCTGATTTTTGGTTCTTGTGAAGGTGCTTTTTTTGTGTGTAGGCAATGGTTGAATTTGGTGTTCCTATGTGGGGTACCATCAGTGGGGCCTTCTGTTCCACCATCTTGCTCCAACCCTTTCATTCTGTCCAGTGTTATTTATTATCCTCTTGCCATTCTTAAATATATCAAAAATTTCTCACTTTGCTGTAGTAAGATCACAAATATATCTAGCATCAAAATCTAAGGTACCAAATACAGATATACTTCCACAATACTATGGGTTCAGCTCCAGACCACTTCAATAAAGTGAATACTGTAATAAAGCAAGTGATGAAAAATTTTGATTTCCTGGTACATACAAAAGTTATGTTTACATTACACTGTAGTCTAATAAATGTGCAATAGCATTATGTCTAAAAAGCAGTGTACACACTTTAATCAAAAAGTACTTTATTGCTAAGAAATGAGAGTGATCATCTAAGCCTTTAGTGAGTCAAAATCTTTCTGATGGTGAAATTTCTTAAAATGACAGGGAAGTTTGCCATTATTTATTGACTCTTCCTTTCATGAAAGATTTATCTGTAGCTAGCAATGTTGTTTGATAACATTTTACCCACAGTAGAACTGTTTCAAAATTGTAGTCAATTCTCTCAAACCCTGCTGCTGCTCCATCAAGTAAGTTTATGTAATACTCTAAATCTTTTGTCGTCATTTCAACAATGTTCACAGCACCTTCACCATGAGTAGATTCTATCTTAAGACACTATTTTATTTGCCCGTTCATTCAAGTTTTAACATGAGATTGCAGCAATTCAGTTGCATCTTTAGGCTCCACTTCTAATTGTAGTTATCTTGCTGTTTCCACTACATTCACTTGCAGTTACTTTCTCTATTGAAATCTTGAACCCCTCAAAGTCATCCATGAGAGTTGGAATCAGTTTCTTCCAAAGTCCTGTTAATGTTGCTCTTTTCACCTCGTCCCATGAATCATAAATGTACTTAATAGCCTCTAAAATGGTGAATCCTTTTCAGAAAGTTTTCAATATACTTTGCCCAGATCAATCAAGAAATCATTATCTGTGGTAGTTATACCCCCTTTTTTTCTTAAGTAGTAAGACTTGAAAGTCAAATTACTCCTTGATCTATGGGCTAGAGAATGGATGTTATATTAGGAGGCATAAAAACAATGTTCTTCTCCTTGTACATTTTTGTCACAGCTCTTGGATGACTAGATGTATTGTCAGTCAATAGTAATATGTGGAAAGGAATCTTCCTAAACTGAGCAGTAGATCTTAACAGTGGGCTTTAACCATTCAGCAAACCATGCTGTCAACAGATGTGTTGTCATCCAGGCTTTGTTCTTCTGCTTATAGAGCATAAGCAGAGTAAATTTAGCATAATTCTTGCAGTTCTAAGGATTTTCAGAATCATAAAAGAGCATTGGCTTTAATTTCCAGTGACCAGATACATTAACCACCAAAAAGACAGTCAGGCTGAACTTTGAAGCTTTGAAGCCAGGCATTGACTTTTTTTCTGGCTATGAAAATCCTAGATGTCATCTTCTCTCAGTATTCTCCATTGAAAAGGTATCGTTTAGTGTAGCCACCTTCATCAGTTATCTTAGCTAGATCTTCTGGATAACTAGCTACAGCTTCCTCTATATCAGCACTTGCTGCTTCAACGTGTACTTTTATGTTACAAAGATGGCTTCTTTCCTTAGATCTCATGAATCAACCTCTGCTAGCTTCCAACTTTTCTTCTGCATTTTTCTTACCTCTCTCAGCCTTCATAGAATTGAATAGAATTAAGGCCTTGCTATGGATTAGGTTTTGGCTTATATGAGTGTCTGGTTTGATCTGTCTAGACCACTAAAACGATCTTCATAACAGCAATAAGGCTGTTTTGCTTTCTCATCATTTGTGTTCACTGGAGTAGCACTTTTAGTTTGCTTAAATAACTCTCTGCATTCACAACTTGGCTCTCTGGTGCAAGGGGACTAGCTTTCGGCCTGTCTTGGGTTTCAACATGCCTTTCTTACTGTGCTTAATCATTTCTAGCTTTTGATTTTAAATGAGAGCCTTGCAACTCTTCCATTTACTTAAACACTTAGGGGCCACTGTAGTTTATTCATTGGCCTAATTTTAACATTTTTGTATGTCAAGGAACAGGAAGGCTCAAGGAAAGGGGAAGAGATTGGATAATTGCTGATTGGTAGAGCAGTTAGAACACAACGTTTATCCATTAAGTTTATCGTCTTATATGGGCATGATTCATGATGCTCCAAAACAATTAAAACAGTAACACCAAAAACCACTGATCACAGGTAACCGTAATAGATATATCATAACAAAGTTTAAACTATTGCAAGAATTGCCAGAATTAGAAACAAAGACATGAAATGAGTACGTTGCTATTAGAAAAATAAACTTGTTCAATGCAATATTGCCACAAACCTTCAATCTGTAAAAAATGCAATATCTCTGGAGTACAATAAAGTAAAGCACAATAGAAAGAGGTATGCCTGTACCTCTTATTACGTTTCATTTTTTCTAGACCAAGATTTCTTTAACAGACCGAATAATAAATATTGTAGGGTTTGTGGTCCATATATGATCTCTGGTTTCTCTCTCTCTCTCTCTCTCTCTCTCTCTCTCTCTCTCTCTCTCTCTCACACCCCTCCCCATCCTCCTCTTTCTTCTTCATCCCTTTAAAAATACAAAAAACATTCTTAGTTTGCAGGCAGTACAAAATAGGCCACAGGCTGGATTTGGCCTAAGGACTATATTTTGCCAACCCATGTTTTACATAATCTCTTCTTTATTGAATATTTCATCTTCTACCTGTTACAGTCTGACAATATTAAAAGACTATAAATATTTATTAAAATATGTCTTCCTAGATGTAAAGCAAATTTGACTGGAATTACCCCTTGTGTTAAAAATGTTATCTTCTGATAAAATCTGGAAACACAAACTAGTATGAAACAAAACTAAAATTCCATTTCTTTTGAATGAACTGAAATGGACTTTACCAACAAATGTATTACTAAAGCACATTTCATACCCTTTGAAAAAAATTTCTAAAGCTAAGCTCTCATAATTATTACACCCCTTTTAAACATGATCCAATTAGAAATTAATTTCGGTAAGTAGAAGAGTAGATGTGACTTGCAATAGCAGTGTGTTAAAGGCTTCCCCTCCTCACTTGGAAGAGCTGTCACTGATAGATAAGGGCCTTTGGAAATCATTTTTATTCCTTTTTATTAGGACAAAACTCAGAGATTCATACAAGCATAGAGCAAGCAAGTTTTCTTCAGTGGTTAAGTGGTCAGGATAGCTCTTTTGGATAAGAGTGTTTTTGTATTTCTAGTTTAGCTAAACCAGGATTTAGACAATAGTTGATAAGCATAAAAATATTTATAGTGGATTTCTTTTTGTCTTTCCATGATACAATTAGAAATGCAAGTACAAATGCATGCATGTGTGCCTTGTGTTGCCTTTTTTTCATGTTTTTTTTTTTTTCTTTTTTTGCCTTCTTTTAATTCATGTTCAACTGTTTTGCTTGGGTGAATTTGCACCTTTCATATTCAGTGACATTTTTCTATATATTCTTTAGTCCGATTTGTCTGAAATTTGGAATATGAACCACTTTTGATTTTTGAGAAAATTTAAGCTATTATCTAGTAACTTGTCTGGATCCACACTGCAGAAGCAGTGGTGTGGCTTCGGTAGCCATCTGCTTCGAGATGGAAAGTGTTTGGTGCCCAAGGCAGTGGAGGAGATGGGGAACAGCTTTAATTGTGTCTGCTATCACACAGCTTTGTCAATTTGATCTACAACTTTAAACGGAAAAGAGAAATTTACAGCCAGTTTACAGTCTATATTAATAGGATGTAGCCAATTAACAATATTGCCAAATAATGGGATACAATTACCTTAAAATAATGCAAAAATATTTTTGCAATAAAGAAAAATCAAGTCACTGTATTAAAACTTTCAAAATTTATATTCATGCCAAAGACGTTCTTTTCTGCACTCCAGTGATCTAGAGTATACAGCATTCTTTCACATAATTTGTCATCATTTACCACCAAGATGCTTGGACAGAGCCACTTACAGATAACTTGGCTCATTCAAATGATTCAGCTTCACTCAGGGCAAGCAGTTTAGGGAAGTGAGAAAATGCAGGGGTCTTTATCTGTTCCCATATCCCTACTGATATCCTCACAACTGGAAGTTCCTAGGGAGGGAAGCAAAACCTTCCCCTGAAAGCAGAAAGGGGGCTGAGTGAAGACTAACCTTTTAGGGAATATGAAAGTTATTTAGGTGTAAATTAATTGTAAAAATGAGTAAATTACCCAATATTTAGTGAACCCATGCTAAACACTCTACCTGTATTTTAAAAATTTAAGCCTGACAAAAACCCCAAAACCCCTTTAACATTCATTCAATAATTATGGCCATTTTATGTTTCAGAGTTTATATTATGACATCAGTGATCTCAGGCAAAGGATACATTTAAAAATCCTCTACAGCCTAATATAAGTCATCTAGTAAACAAACCCATTTACATAGAATCACACTAACTCCTTTCTAAATTCCTTTACCTAGTGTGTTTCCAAGAGACACAAATTCAATGACAAACTTAATTAATTGTTCTTGCCTCATTTGCAGAATAATAACAGCTAATATTTATTGAGCTATTATTGAGTACAAGGCTCTCTGTGGAGTATTTTATTTAATTTTTATGTCAGTCCTTTGAAGTTAGGAGAATTTTTATCCCCATTTTATAGGTATAGAAAGCTGAGACACCTAGAAGCTACATATTTTTATTCCAGACCTCATGTCCTTAGTCCATATTTAATACTATGGAATAAGAGAAGTCATAGTACATAAATATGAGGAATTATAGATAATAAAAGTAAATACATTTATGGTATGATTAGTGAGAACAATAATTACACTTGTACAATAAGACCAGGCAGAAATAAAGAAATGAAGTGATGGCAAAGTGATGAGGATCTCATGGAAAACTATTGTGAGAAGGTAGGATTTGATAGACTTGACTATAAAAGGAAGCTGTCATTTCACATTTCTCTGCAATTATCAACATAGGAGACATCAAAAATAAAATCCACCTCCTCCATTTTGTATTATTATTTACATTGGTGGAAATGGCAATTAATTTTCTGGATTTTAGAAGTATAAGCAGCTTGCAAATGTCTCTATAATTCATGTCTTGGATTTTTATGTAATTTATTTAAGCACAGTGATTTGCTTTCTTATAATTTGTACAAATTTTGTCTTCTGCTAGCCAAGAAATAATGTACATTTCAGAGGCAGAGCTCTCATCATTTAGGCAAGGTGTACCTCCTCTTTTATAAAGGCAGGGGACCATGGGAAAAGATCCAAATGAAAAAAGCTATTTCACCATTAACTTTCATCCATAAAAGTTGTTCTTTTTTTTTTTTTAGTTTGAAACACTGCAGAATTTTAGCTTTAGAAAAGATGCAAGAAACTATTTAGAAGAAAAAAAAAACCCTTATTTTTAGATAACAGAATGGGGATCCAAGCAGCCAAATGACATAATTGAGTCATAGAAGTGTAAAAGTGAAAGATGTCACTTATTTCATAGATATTCCAAAAATACTGCTTATAGCAACTTTATAAAAATTGAATGAGCAGGTATCATTATCACTATTTCAGATAAGGATACTTAGTCTTATTTTATATTAGAAAAATATATTATTTTATATTAGTCTTATTATTTATGATTAGAGAGTATAAATTTGGTGCTAGAACCAAAGGTTTTTGATTCCCAGTACCATAAGCTTTTTATTCTAATGCACTATCTCTCTAATAAGTTATGGAAAATATCAACAAAAGTTTATATTGGGAATGTGCAGAAATTCTAATTAATTTGCTGTTTTCCTACTTCTAGGTGAATAGCTTTTTCCAGTATAGGAGCATCACTCTAAAATGTTTCTTTTTTTTTAGAAGCTCAATGAGGAAATTGATGAGATCCAGAACTTGATGGTGGGAAAGAACTGATTACATTGAGGGAGCAAATCCATTCTCTATCCCTGTGCCTGAGAAGCATTACTATTAACCTCAGTAGAAGACGATCGGTGATCAGAGCTGGTCACATCCCTGTTACTCAAGGGTTCTCTTACTTTATTTGCTTCAAAGCTACTACTTCTTGCTTCTACCATGAAATCTGTCTCTTAGAGATGCAATAATCCTTATATACACTCTGACTGCAGTGTGAGAAAGCCCCCTTTCACCCTTATTTAGTTTCAGTTCCTTTTAGTAAGTTTCGTTAAGTAATTAAAGATGAAATGAAGTCATAACAGGTCGGGCACAGTGGTTCATGCTTGTAATCCCAGCACTCTGGGAGGCTCAGGCCAGCAGATCACTGGAGGCCAGGAGTTCAAGATCAGCTTGGGCAACATGGTGAGATCCCTTTCTCTACTAAAACTATAAAAATTCACTCGGTATGCTGGCGTGTGCCTATAATCCCAGCTACCTTGGAGGCTGAGGCACAAGAATTGCTTTAACCCAGGCGGTGGTGGTTGCACTGAGCAAAGATTACACCACTGCACTCACGCCTGGGCAGAGATTTCGTCTCAAACAAAAAAAAAAGGCGGGTAGGGGGTGGGTGGGGAATAAAGTTATAACAGATTCACAAAAGAGATCCCTTGAGCAAGACTAAAAATTAATGTGTTACCTATAGATATGACTGTGTGGTGGTGAAAATATTAAAATATTTTTATATCAGTTACTAAACAGTCACTGCCAAATACCCTTAAACTTTCTTGACTTAGCTTCTTCTCTGTTTGTGCATTTCCTAATCCATGAATTAAAGGGAAATGTGTGGCACAGTAGAGGCAGCCAGAAACACATCCCAGTGCTCTGGCCAGCATCCATCTGATTGTTCTTTGCCTTGCCACACTGGATTATGTTAAATATTACTCTTGCACAATAGTAGAGAAATGGGTGTCTTCAAAGAGTGAGTTTGCAACCTAGTTCTAAATTCTAAACATCTAACATCCCCCAGGCATATTCAGTGTGTCTAACTTGAGATCATTAACTTCTCCTTCTAATCTTTTAGACTCTATTCTAATATGTAATCTACTCAACAAACATTACCCCTATCCACCCAGACTTACAAGTCAGAAATCTAGAATTAATCAGATTTCTGATTAAAACTTCCCTGTGTTGAGGGGAACATCACACACCGCGGCCTATTGGGGGTTGGAAGAGCTAGGGAAGGGATAGCAGGGGTGGGGGTATTGGAGAGGGATAGCATTAGGAGAAATACCTAATGTAGATGATGGGGGAATGGATACAGCAAACCACCATGGCATGTATATACCTATGTAACAATCCTGCACGAACTGCACATGTACCCCAGAACTTAAAGTATAATAATTAAAGAAAACTTCCCTGTGTTTGGAAAATTTGAGAGTCCTACATCGTTTCTTTCTCATCACTTTTAAACCATCATCTTTTTACCAGAATTCATCTAATAGTGTGTTCTAATTGGTTTCCTATTGTTTCAGTATCACAACCTTTAATAAATTGCCTCCATATTAAAACCCAAATTCACTAGGGTGATGGACAAGACCCCCTCACAATTTTCCTTTTTCTTGATTCACTTCAGATTCAGCTCTGCTAAACCATTCAATTTCTAGGTCTTGAGAAATATCAGATGTTTCTTGTCTTTGTCAAGTATTGCTCTTTTTGTCTGAAACTCCTCCAGACTTTTGCCCCCACAGTGGAGCAGGCTTTACAATTTATATTAAGAATCAATTCAAGCTAACCTGCTATATGAAGACTTTTCTACTCCTCACAAGCCAGTAATCAATCACTTTTTCATTTCCTACTGTACATTTTATGTATTTCTATGAAAGCACCTGTAAACATTTTATTGCACTAATTTTAGTACAGGTTGAGCATCCCTAATCTGGAAACTCAAAATCTAAATGCTCCAAAACTTGAAATTTTTTGAGCAGCAATATAATAGTCAAAGAAAATGCTCATTGAAATGTTTCAGATATTGAATTTCCAGATTAGGATGTTGAACTGGTAAGCATAATACAAATATTTCAAAATCCCAAGAAACCTGAAATCTGAAACAAGTCTGGCCCCAAGCATTACAGATAAGGGATACTCAACCTGTATATGTCTTTTCTTACTAAACTGTGAGCTGACTGGAGGTAAGAATAATAGATATTTTTGCACATTCATCTTTTACAGTAAAGCCTAGGACGTATAAGATATGTAATAAATGTTTACTGAATAATTGAATGAATGAATTAGTTATTATAGAGCCTCCCAGTAGTGAGGATTCTGTAAATCACTGTTTGAGAATGGGAATTTCTTTAATTTTTTTTCTGAATATACTCAAAACATTTTTCTTGCCATATACTCAATATTAAAAATGTTGGAAAATGCTAAAAGGCCTAAAACACTAATCTTTCATTACACCATTAATTTAGACTCTGGCTGAATTAGAGGCAACTCACCCTTCTCTCCTGACCTTACTTTGATTCTTTCAGTTGTAATGAGACATCAGTTTCAATAACTCCAAGAAACTAGATAGGTTTCATATTTAGAAGTAACATCCAAACAAAACTTAGCTGTTAATGTTCTCATAGTATATGGGAACAAAAGAAAATTTGATCTCATGGAGGTAGAGTATAGAACAGTGGTTAGTTATCAGAGAAAAAGAGTAGAGGGTAAAGGGGGATGAAGAGAGATTCACTAATGAGTACAAAAATACAGTTAATTAGAAAGACTGTGTCCTGGTGTTCCCTAGCACAGTAGGACAACTATAGTTGACTGTAATTTATTGTACATTTCAAAATACCTGGAAGAGAAGCTTTAGAAGATCCCCAACACAAATGAATGAGATGATGGATATCCCAATTATCTGATCTGATCATTACATATTGTATGCATGCATCAAAATAGCACATGTACCCCATAAAATTGTATAGTTATTGTGTGTCAGTTTTTTAATCCACTTCCTGGAAAAAAAATATAAAGAAACATTAGCTATTAGCCTCATCACTTATTTTAGCAGTCTGGAGCTCTAAGGCTGTATTGTATTTCTTCTTCCTGTTAGGGGCTAAAAAGCATAGACAGAGATTGTGGGGGGCCTGCCAAAGACCTATTACTCTAGCAACTGGAGGAGTTGTACAAGTTTCTTTTCCTGGGGTTTGAAAAGGAATGTGGCAATGAATAGTACTTTTTCATTCTCCTCCCTATCCTCAAGCTTAATGCTATTACACCTTGCAGGGCTGAGTTCTCCACAGATAAATTTAATAGAATTGAATCAGAGGGACAAGCCTCAGCTAAATAATTAGTGATTTCAAAGAGAGAAGGGGAAGAATTCTTAAACAAAAGGTTTAGGATCGCAACTCACAAATACTTCCCATGAAAAAGGCATAGTTAACCATTGGCATATCTCTTCTAGGATCAGTGTTACAGCATTAATAGTCTTTAATTTCATGAACAGCAAATATTATATAATTGATATCCAGGAAATTTCATGATATCAGAGAGAAAATTTCAAAGAAGTTTCTATAAAACTAAAGACCCGTCTTTATGCAAAGCAAGAATATTATTAGACATTTGGTTATATCACAAAATACAGTACCTAATTAAATACACACACACACACACGCACACACACATCTGCTTTCTCACTGAATATTATTATTCTCAGTTAAAATTATTTTGGATAATTTGTATATGTTATTTACCTAGTTGCAAAAACCTAAGGGCAATACATCAAAATTTTCACTATCTTGAATAATTTTGGTAAGACAAAATGGGACAAACATTTTTATGGGTATTTGTACAAATTTCTGGTTGTATCCTTGGAAATAATTCTAAGTGGAATTATTGTGTCAAAAGATTTTAATATTTTAAAGTTCTTGATAACATATCACAAAATTGTTTACCAGAAGGTTTGTACCATATTGCATTTCTACCAGGAATGTTATGAGAATGCCTACCTATTTGCACACACACTAGTTGAGTCTGAGGTTTTCCTAATTCATTCTTTCCACAAAAAATGTAAAGCTGGTTCTCTTAATTATTCTCCAAGATCTCTCTCTCATTGATAGCTCTGAATATTGCTCCTCTTGTTCCTTATTTTCCCTTGTATTAAGGTCCATAGCTTGAGCCCCTCTCATCTTCACATCAATATACAAAAGTCCTTCATACATTAGTTGACCCTGCAAAAAGATCCATCACTAGAATCTTCCAGCCAGTCATTTATTACTGTGAGATCAGTCCCTGATTTGTTATTTCCATTGCACTCTCACTAAAAACTTGTAAACTTGTTGTCACGCCTTACCATTGCAAACAGCATGGTTGACAGTTTTGTTTTGTTTTGTTTTGTTTTTTTTAGAAAAAAATCAGGGCTTGAGGGAACAAATGTATAAAGCAATCATCTCTGTACAGTCAAGCAAGCCAGTGTTTTGTGTAAGACCCTAAGATGTAGATCTCCAACCAGAGGCAATCAGTTCTGCTCAAATCAGAATACTGTCTAATGTTTTGGTCTGACCCAAAAACAAAAGCCTGACCTCATCATGAAAACTTATTTTCCAGTCAATGATTAATTTCCACCCAACTTCTTTTATTTAAGCATATTTTCAGAACTTGTGAGGTAACTATGGCAATGGGCACCTAGAAGGGAGAAGGATCTTTGTTATTAATTTCTGCATGCAGAGATGGGTCAGGTATTTAGTTGTGCTATTATGCAAATCTCCAAACATGGCAGTGGATGACCTGCTGGGATTGTTTTTACCAAGAACAATATGGCCTTTTAAAGAATTGTACTTTGAGGTTAACTGTTTTGTAAAATTTTAAAGACGTAGAACTCTTTGAAAATGAAAAGCAAACATGTTTTGCCTACTATTAGGCAATTAAAATTAGGCAATTTGCCTGCTATTAATCAATTAAAAATGGCATTTTTAATTGATTAGAAGCGAGAAATTTGTGTGTGTTCAAAGATAGTTTCAAATTTTTTTTTTTAGTTTCATTGTGTTCACTTGTCAGAGTCAATAGTTATTTCTAATGTACTCATAGATGTCTGAATTTTTTATCAAATTTCTTTCTATTGAAAAATGTTTCCTGAGATTTTGTTTTTTATTCTTTGGAATAATAAACCAAGAGAATCAGCTCTGAAATTGGTGCTCTGTTGACAGGACCCAAACTTTGATATTTATTTCATTTACAAAAGATCTCTCAGAATGGTGGAATGAGATATAAGATGACATTAATGGTGGAAGGAAGAACCATATGTCTATGATTTACAAATGGAACAGGTGATACTCAGATCATACTCAGAGAGTTTCTCTATCTTCTGTCCTAAAATAGAAGACAAATGAGCACACTTTCATTCTTTGACCTGCACATCACAAGAGTCAGTGAAAGTTCCAAATGGAATGTTGCCAGTTTTTCCCAAGGATGTCTGCAAATCTTGAATTTCCAGTTCACAATATGGTTTATCATAAAAGTAATGCCTTTAAACAGTAATTTTAAAATCAAACCAATGCTATGTGAAGCTTCTTCCTGTCTACCCAATAGTTTTGAGTGCCCTCTGGCATACAATGTCTCCATGATTTCTTTTCAGAAGCATGGGAATTTAGGTCTTATTGTTCCATGTAAGTCTTGTGTTCTGCCTTTCAAATGACACCATTTTAAAGGATTATGGTTCCATGAGCTGATAACTAACCAGCTCCTCACAAAACAATAGCATAGGGTAAAAAAGACTTTTCTGAATATTTTAGTTTCAATGTTACCATGGTTACCAGATACATTTCCTTTATTAACATAATCTTTTCATTTTTTAAAATGCTTTTGCTCTCTAGATTCTTTTTTGATATGATCACAATTAAACAATGGATTCTGAAATTGAACTGGCATTTATAGAAGCTGGTAACAATGTACAACAATTTTTCTTATCTGAAAAGCATACTGCTTTAAAGAAAATTTTTAGATAGCTTTTCAAGGTTTGTCATTTCTTATTAGAGTTGATATGGCTTAAGTTTTGCTTTCTCAGGGTAACATCACAGAAATTTTTCATTAATTTATTCTCTTTCAGTAATAATCATGGTCCATTTTCATTTTTGTGTTAACTTCTTAGAATATCAGTGTTGCTTTTGTGTAATATTTCTGTCTGTGTTTATTCAAGAACATGCACATAATCATGCTATGTAACAAAATCGTTATAACTAAAAATTTTGACATTGCTATTAAATCACATTACCTATAATTAGCTTAACATATTTTTCAAGGTCCTGTCGTATGAAAAATATAACCATACAATGTTGAACATATAAGAAGGGATATATATATATGCTCAAAACTTAAGAGATTTTTTTACTATCACATTTAAATTGCAGTGCATTCTTTTTTGGTCTGGCCTTAAGTTGGCAGTTTAATATAATAGTACATTGATTTGATAATTAACTTGGAGTTTATTAAATTTGTGGTAAGTACTACAATAAGCATTCTTACCTCTCTGTTGTTTTTTGTCTTTTTTCATAATCCCTTGGTGCTTTTCATGATCTCTTGGTACATTAAGATTTAAAGTTTAAACTATGAATCTTATCTATTTTATACTGTTACCTTAAAATTTTAAAATTGTTGAATATTGTTTTGAGATATAAATATACTCTAGCAATGTGTAAAACTATACCAGGACAAAAGGAAAAATAAATGAGATTGTTATATTCTCTTAAAGAGAAGAGATTATTAGCATCTCTGATCTCAGAAATTTCTCAGAAAAAAACAGGCAAGCTTCTGAAAAAAATGGGCAGTCATTGAAGCAATAACACAATACTAAAATAATGAAAAGAGTAGAAAAATATGTAATGACCTTTAATAACCATAGAGCTTTTCAGAGATTTATATAATTGAAAACATTTTCCAATTTCAAGATAACATTGCATTACATCTGAAAAAGATCCATGAATTCTGGGTATTTTGAATAACTTCAAAATAAAGTATAGAGCCTGGCACGGTGGCTCATGCCTGTAGTACCAGTACTTTGGGAGGCTGAGGCAGATGGATCGCCAGAGGTCAGGAATTCGAGACCAGCCTGGCCAACATGATGAAACCTTGTCTCTACTAAAAATACAAAAATTAGCCAGGCGTGGTGGCGCACGCCTGTAATCCCTGCCACTCAGGAGGCTGAGGCAGGAGAATTGCTTGAGCCCGGGAGGCGGAGGTTGCAGTGAGCTGAGATCATGCCTTCGCACTTCAGCCTGGGAAACAAGAGCAAGACTCTGTCTCAAACAAACAAACAAACAAACAAAAACAACAACAACCAAAAACAAGGATAGAGCCATGGCTCATTTTAGTGAAATATTTTAGCATGAATCATGTAAAGAGTCAGTGACACATTTATCTAAAGAGTCACTGGCACATGGCAGTATGCTGTCTTCTGTTTTAAAAGAAATTTAGATTTGGGGGATACATGTGCAGTTTTGTTACATAGATATACCACATAATGGTGAGGTTTGGGCTTCTAGTATAACCATTACTCCAAATAATGAACTTTGTACCCAATAAGTAAGTAATTTTTAAAACTCCAAACCCTACTCCCTCTCTCTCCTCTTTTAGAGTCTGCCATGTTTATTATTTCCATCTTCTTGTGCATGAGTACCCCTTGTTTAGCTACCACTTATAATTTAGAAAATATGCTACTTATTTTCTTTATTCAACCATCCATTGATGGAGAACTTAGGTTTAAGTTAATGACTTTGCTATTGTAAATAGTATTGCAGTATACATATAAGTGCGGGTATCTTTTTTGTATAATGATTTCTTTTCCTTTGGGTAGACCCAGTAGTGGGTTGAATGATAGTTCTATTTTTAGTTATTTGAGAAATCTCCATGCTGTTTCCTATAGACGTTTTACTAATTTAAATTGCCACTAACAGTGTATAAGTGTTCCCCTTTCTCTTCAGCCTCACTAGCATCTGTTGTTTTTTGACTTTTATAGTAGCCATTTGGACTGATGTAAGATGATATCTCATTGTGGTTTTAATTTGTGTTTCTATGATGATTAGTGATGTTGAGCATTTTTTCATATGTTTGCTGGCTGCTTGTATGTCTTCTGTAAAGATATTTCTGTTTATGTCCTTTTGCCACTTTTTAATGGGTTTGATTTTCTTTTTTTCGTGTTGAGTTGTTTGAGTTCATTTATTTTCTGGATCTTACTCCTTTGTTGGAGGCATGATTTTCAAATATTCTCGTCCATTGTGTAGATTGTGGTAAACAATCGAACAGGATTACTCTGTTGATAGGTTTACTCTGTTGATAGGGTTTTCTGCTATGCAGAATATATCTAGTTTAATTGGGGTCCCACTTACCAATTTTTGTTTTTCTAGCCATTACTTTTGGAGACTTAGTTGTAAATTCTTTGTTAAGGCTGATATGCAGAATATTTACTAGATTTTGTTTTTTTGGATTTTTATAGTTTGAGGTCTTACATTTAAATGTTTAATCCATGTTGAGTTACATTTTGTATATTTAGAGAGATAGGGCTCCAGTTTTATTTTTCTGAATATGGCTAACCAGGATTCCAGATTGATTGATTGATTGATTGATTTACTTTAAATTCTGGGATACATGTGCAGAACGTGCAGGTTTACTATGTAGATATACAAGTGTCATGGTGGTTTGCTGCACCTATCAACCCATCATCTAGGTTTTAAGCCCCCCATGCATTAGGTATTTGTCCTAATGGTCTTTCTTCTCTTGCTCCCCACCCTCTGAGAGGCCCCAGTGTGTGATGTTTCCCTCTCTGTGTCCATGTATTCTCACTGCTCAACTCCCACTTTTGAGTGAGAACATGCGGTGTTTGGTTTTCTGTTCCTGTGTTAGTTTGCTGAGAATGATGGCTTCCAGCTTCATCCATGTCCCTGCAAAGAACATGAGCTTATCCTTTTATATGGCTGCATAGTATTCCATGGTGTAGATGTGCCACATTTTCTTTACTGAGTCTGTCATTGATGGGCATTTGGGTTGGTTCCAAGTCTTTGCTATTGTAAATAGTGCTGCAGTAAACATATGTGTGCATGTGTCTTTATAGAAGAATAATTTATAATCCTTTGGGTATATACCCAGTAATGCCAGTAATAAGATTGCTGGGTCAAATGGTATTTCTGGCTCTAGATCCTTGAGGAATCTCCACATTGTCTTCCACAACGGTTGAACTAATTTATGTCCGACCAATATTGTAGAAGTGTTCCTATTTCTCCACATATCTCTCCAGCATCTGTTGTTTCCTGACTTTTTAATAATCACCCTTCTAACTGGTGTGAGATGGTATCTTATTGTGATTTTGATTTGCATTTCTCTAATGACCAATGATGATGAGCTTTTTTTCATATGTTTGTTGGCTGCATAAATGTCTTCTTTTGAGAAGTGTCTGTTCTTATACTTTGCCCACTTTTTGATGGAGTCGTTTGGAGTCGTTTGTTTTTTTCTTGTAAATTTGTTTAAGTTCCTTGTAGATTATGGATATTAGCCCTTTGTCAAATGAATAGATTGCAAAAATTGTCTCCCATTCTATACGTTACCTGTTCACTCTGATGGTAGCTTCTTTTGCTGTACAGAGGCTCTTTAGTTTGATTAGATTGCAAGTGTCAATTTTGCTTTTGTTGAAATTGCTTTTGGTGTTTTAGTCATGAAGTCCTTGCCCGTGCCTATGTTTTGAATGGTATTGCCAGGTTTTCTTCTACGGTTTTTATGATTTGGGGTTTTACATTTAAGTCTTTAATCCATCTTGAGTTAATTGTTGTATAAGGTGTAAGGAAGGAATCCAGTTTCTATTTTCTGCATATAGCTAGCCAGTGTTTTTTTTTTTAGCATCTTTTATTAAATAGGGAATCTTTTCTCCATTTTTTGTTTTTGTCAGGTTTGTGAAGATCAGATGATTGTAGATGTGTGATGTTATTTCTGAGGTCTCTGTTCTGTTCCATTGGTCTATATATCTGTTTTGGTACCAGTACCATGCTGTTTTGGTTACTGTAGCCTTGTAATATAGTTTGAAGCCAGGTAGCATGATGCCTCCAGCTTTACTCTTTTTGCGTAGGATTACACAGCATCATTTATTAAATAGGAATTTCTTTCTTCATTGCTTATTTTTGACAACTTTGTCAAAAAGCAGATGGCTGTAGGTATGTAGAGTTATTTCTGGGTTCTCTGTTCTGTTCAATTGGTCTGTGTATCTGTTTTTGTACCTGTACCATGCTGTTTTTGTTACTGTAGGCTTATAGCATAGCTTTAAGTTGGGTAATGTGATACCTCTGGCTTTGTTCTTTAAAAATAGCCTAAATAGACAAAGAAATTGGCCTGTAGTGTTCTCTTTTTCTTGTATCCTTGTCTGATATGGGTATCAAGGTTTTACTCATTTTGTAGAATGAGCAGGCAGGAATTCCTCATTCTTGATTTTTCAGCGTGATTTCAGTAGGACAGGCACCAGCTCTTCTTTGTATGTCTGACAAAATTCAGTATGAGTCCATTTGGTCCCGGGCTTTTGTTGATGAAGATTTTTTTTATTGCTGATTCAGTTTCATCACTTATTTGTCTGCTTAGGATTTCTTTTCCTTGCTGGTTCAAGCTTGGGAGGTGTAGTTACAGGAATTCATCCATTTCATCTAGATTTTCTAGTTTATGTGCATGAACATGTTCATAGTTAATTGCTTATCGTATTTTGCATTTGAGATATCAATTGTGATGTCTCCTTTATCATTTATGATTGTGCTTATTTGAATATTTTTCTTGGTTAGACTACCTAGCAGTCTAATGATTTAATTTAGTCTTTCAAAAAACAAACTTTTATTTTTGGGTTCATTTTTATTGATGTTTTTGGTTTCAGTCCCATTTAGTTCTGCTCTAATCTTTGTTTCTTTTATTCTGCTAGCTTTGGGTTTGGACATGTGACATTAGATTGTTAATTTGAGATTTTCCTGTCTTTTAGATGTAGGCCTTTAACATATAAACTTTTCTCTTAGCAATACTTTTGCTATATCTCAGAAGTTTTGTTATGTTATGTTTCTGTTTTCATTTGTTTACTTTTTTTTCTGCCATATTTTTGTTGTTCACCTGAAAGTCATTCAGAAGTAAGTTGTTTGGTTTTCATGTATTTCTTGGTGTTTCTTTCTAATTTTATTCTACTGTGATACAGAAAGAAACTTGATATGGTTTCAGTTTTTGAATTTATTCAGACTTGCTTTATTGCCAAGCATATAATCAATTTTAGAGAATGTTCCATGTGTAGATAAAAAAAATACTCTGTGGTTGTTGTAAAGAGTGTTTTATAAATGTCTATTAGGTCTATTAGTTCTAGAGTCCAGTTTAAGTACAGAGTTTTTTTGTTAACTTCCTGCCTCAATTACCTGTCCAGTGTTATCAATGAGATGTTGAAGTCCCTCATTATTATTGCATTACTGTCAGTTTTTTCTTGGGTCTAATAGCATTTGTTTTATGAATCTGGGTGCTCCAGTGTTGGGGTGCTTATATATTTGGGAGACTTAAATCTTACTGCATTGCATTCTTTATTGTTATATAATGTCCCTTGTCTTATTTTACTGTTGTGGATTTAAAGTCTAAGAATGGGTACTCCTGCTCACTTTTGTTTTCCACTTACATGATATATCTTTTTCTACCCTTTTACGTTAAGTCTGTTAGGTGTCCTAGCCATTGGATGGTTCTCTTGTAAGCCATGGATGGTTGGATCTTGTTGTTTTAATCCAGTTTACCTGTCTATAACTTTTAATCAGAGCATTTAGATTGATTATATTCAAGTTTAATGTCAATATGTGATGTTTTGTTACTGTCTTCTTCTTCTTCTTTTTTTTTTTTTTTGCTAGTTGCCTTGAAGTCTCAAATGTGTCATTGCTTTGTAGGATCTGAGTTTTCTACTTACATGTGTTTCTTCTTTTATGATGCTGAGTATCATTCTTTCATTTTCACATTTAGAATTCCTTTGAACATAATTTGTTGGGCCAGTCTAGTGATAGCAAATCCCTTAGTATTTGCTTCTCTGAGAAAGACTGTATTTCTTCACTTATGAAGCTTAGTTTACCAGGATATGAGATTCTTAGCTATTTTTTTTTTTTGTCTTTTTAAGGTAGTTAAAAGTAGTTTCCCAGTCTCTTCTGGCTTGTAAGATTTCTGCTGAGAAGTTTGTTGTTAGTCTGATGGAATTTTCTTTATAGGTGATTTGACACTGCTCTCTAGCTACCTTTAAGATTTTTTCTTTTATATTGACCTCAGATAGTCTGATGACTATATGCCTTGGTAATGGTCATCTTATATAGTATCTTCCAGGTGTTCTTTGAATCTCTTGTATCTGGATATCTGAATCTGTAGCAAGATTGAGGAAATCTTCCTGAATCATTCCTTCTAATATATTTTCCAAACTTCTTACTTTTTCATCTTCTCCCTTAAGAATGTTTTTAAGTCATAGGTTTGGTTGCTTTGCATACAATATATTTCTCAGATGAATTGCTTAGTTTTAAAAATCATTTTATTTTTTCTAGCTGAGTTGATTTGAAAACCAGTCTTCAAGTCCTGAAATTCTTTTGTCTGCTTTGTGTAGTCTATTGTTAAAGATTTCAACTGTATTTTGAAATCTTTTTGGTGAATTTTTTATGTTTAGAAGTTGTCTTTGGCATTTAAAAAATATATTTATCTCTACTTTCATCTCCTGAATTGTTTCTTGATTTCTTTATATTGGTTTTCAACTTTCTCTTGGAGCTCATTGATCTTCCTTAATCCATATCTTGAATTTTTTTATCTGTCTTTTTGAAGTTTTCGTTTTGGTTAGGATTCATTGCTAGAAAGCTAGTGTGGTCCTTTGGGAGTGTTACAACATTTTGTTTCTTCATGGTTCTAGAGTTCTTGTGCTGGTTCCTTCTCATCTGTAACAGAAGCTGTTATATCTTAGTTTTGAATTTATTTTCATTTGGGTGAGTTTTTTTCTTCCCCATTTTGAGAGTTTGGCTGTTGCATATGTTGGATAGGGTTTTTTGGCTTTGCTACTATGTGCTATTGGGGGCAAAGGCTCTGTATGAATTCCTTGGTTATAGAAAGCCTTAGTGTAGTGTTTTTTTTTTTTCAAATGCTAATTTTTTGTAGGTTTTAGTAGTGCTGTGCATGTTATCTGGCTCACTGCTATTACAGAGATGGAGATGTAGTGATTTTAGGAGGCTTATCTCATTTCTCAGTACTGTGCATTTCTGTTTGCAGAAATTATATTGGCTACTGCAATTCACCCTACTGACTGATAGGTGGAACGAGCTGAGTGCTGTACAATCATATTAGCGGAAGTTGCAAATGGCATTGCAGTTTGACCTGCCAGCCAGTAGGTGGCAGTTGCAGATGAGAGGCCGTTGCAGTGACGACAGTGGGATTTTCACTTTGTCTTTGTTGATCAGGGCAAGTTACAGGGTGTTCCAGGTTATAGGCAGGGCATGGGACTCTCAGGGAAGAGTGAGGTTGATCTAACAAGGCTGCAACCAGGCTCTCCAAGGCAGGTGCAAGCACTGGCGTTTGCAGGAGTCTAAGGGTAGCTCCCAGTCTACTGAGACAACCCTCCAGGAAGAGAAGGAGGCACCTCTCCTAAGCCACAGAACTTTCTCAGGGAAAGGTGGTGACCAGATGCTTCCAGCCCAGCAGTCGGCCATTGTACCCACCCAGCTTCCATACCCTCCAGCAAGTGGATCTCCCTCCAGCATCCAGCCCAAGAAGCAGGCCTGACTCATTAGGCTAGTTCTGAGCCACTTGTGCCCAAGGCGCTATACAGGTCCAGATGTTTTGAACTGAATCCCTGCAGCAGAAACTGCAGCTGTCTTGCCACATCATTCCTGATCTGGACTAGGAGGAACTGCTCCCAGACTGCCAACAATCCACTAAGGCAGGACAATGTGGGGTATGCTGTGGGTCTCCTACTGCAGGAACAACCAGGTTGGCAGTCTTGGAAGAAACTGGCAGGCCTGGGGACATGTGGTTCAGATACTCTTCAGTTCCCAGTGTGGTGGGACTCATCTTGGACACGTGAATGTGCCCAGCTCAGTTATCTTCCGACTCAGCAGATGGAAGAGCTGCAGCCTCTTAGGGCATAATGCAGAATTTTGCAGGGTACCAGGGTTGGGGGGCAGAGTCATGTTTTGCTGCAGCTGCCCAGTTTACTGAAGGCTTTTGGGCTCCACTTTGGCTTAAATGATCTCTCTGTGTGTTCTCTAGACTGTTCCTGCTGTCAGGCCAAAGGTCTGTGAGGGTGGTGGGAACTTCTGTAGCTAGGATCTCAAAGGTTCACAGTGAGAATGTGGTGTCTCAGAGTTTCTTCATTCACCCATTCCTTAGGTCTTGTCTGGCTCCGGGGGCTGATCTTGGCAACCAGTGAGGCCAAGGAAGCAGGCATGCTTCTCTCTTCCACCACGTTGTCTTCCATTGCCTCTCTATTAAGTTTCTGTCTTCTTTGAATAAATCTATTTGAAGCCCAAGGTTTAGTTGATATTTTGACTCTTCTCCATGAAGGAGGTATATCCCAGCTATACCTAGTCATCCAACTCGAATAATAATGATCTTCTTATTCTGGAAAAATTGTCAGAAATATGCCTAAGAAAATCCAAGCAGTTTTAGTCAAGGCATTTATAAAGCTAGAGATTTTCCATAGATTATAAATCCTTAAGTGAGCCATCAAAGATGGCTCTCATCAATAACATCATATTGTACTCTACATTTATACATTTTCATGAATGTAACTGTGGTTTCTAGATATAAAGAACACGAGAAAACACAGTAAAACTCTCTAAGTTTGCAGGCTTTCAATTTTCCATATTATAGAGGAAGATACATGCTCTGTAGCACACTCATGCTCATGGAGTTCTTGCTTGGTTCAATAGTAATGCATCCTTAAAATAGCAGATTGCTTTATAATACAGTTTTACTAATTAGGTGGGCTAATTGCTAATTGAATGTTTATAATCTGATGAAGTTAAGAGTAATCAATATGAAATAATAAATAACCATGAGACAGGTTCAGAAACTGTTTTCTACTCAATATATTAGCTTTCTGTTACATTACTCTAATTTGAGTATATAAAATGTCAAGAAAAGTTTCCCTTTGCAATGTTGAGTGATATCTTCTTCCCAAATTTGTTTTTTAAAAGCTGTAGAAGTATGTTCTAGAAGATGTTCTAAAAAATGTGTTTTTTAGAAGCAAACTCAAAACTCAAATTTTTTAGAAGCATACTAAAAATTTTTTAGTATGTTTTAAGCATAAAACAAATTTTTTAGAAGCTGCAGAAGCATATGCAAACTCTCCAAACTATTGTTTTTGCATGTCTCATACACAGATAGAATTTGAAACTCCAAAAGGCTTCTATGAAAAACATTAAAGTGACTCCACTGTCCCCAGAGTTTTTTCATCAGCTTGCCATATTACCCCAATATTCCACAATTTTGAATTCATTTTTTTTTTGGCTGTAAGCAGGGAGCAGGGATCCAAAACAAATTTTACAAATAAGGTATCTAGCTGTTATTGATAGCAAGAATAGCTTGATTCACTTTACATTTCAGGTAGGGGAAAGAATATTGAGGAAACCGATGTAGCCAAGTAGTTAGTAAATGATCTGGGAGATTTAATGTGGCCCCACACTACTTAAGCCCCGGAAAGCAATGCTTTATAACAGCAGAGTAGAGTAACTGATGTTCATAAAGGTGGCTCTGAATTAGCAATATTAAGTGTTAGGTCAGATTTTTATATATTCTATTTAATAATGAAAGGTATAGAATACATTTTAGAGAAATTGTAAGCACAATTAAAATAAAAGTAAGTTAATTGAAGAACTGATGTTATATGCGTTGTAATTGTTTCCTGATACTGTGTTAGATAAATACAATATATGCATAAGTACTTAAGCATCTATAGCCATATACATTCAGAAATAGAACTAAGAAGAGACTTACAAAACCATGATATCTTATTGTTTTCTAAAAAAAAAAAAAAAAACCACACAAACTCATCAAATGTCTCAATTTATGCTGTTTATTTAATTTTTATAGATAGGTAACAGTTGTACATATTTATAGAATACATGTGATATTTTGATACAAGCATATAATGTGTAATGATCAAATCAGATAGTTGGGGTATCCGTAACCTCAAACATTTATCATTGTTTTGTGTTAGGAACATTCCAATTCCATTCCTTTAGTTATTTTGAAATATACAATAAATTATGGTTAATTATAGTAGCCCTATTGTAGTACTAAATATTAGATCTTATTCCTTCTATTTAAATATACTTTTGTACACATTAACTAACCCTTCTTATGCTGTTTATTTTATAAATCTTTCTTCTGTGAGGGAGTTTGTTTCTTAATAGACTCCTTTTTAAATGGAGTATATAAATGTTTCCTTCCCTTCTGCCTTTTTAGTAGATACTTATCTTTTTATTTATTTTTTATAGTTAGCCTCTTTTAAATTAACTAGGTAACGTTCTTAATGGAATTGCACATTATAAACAAATAATGACCTTCCAATGACATACGTATGTCAAATCTTACTAAAATAATGAGATAAAATCAACTTAGAGACAAAAGAAAAATGTTTATTTTTGAAAAGTAAGACCATTACCATTATTCAGTTACAACCTTTAATTTCATTAATGCCAAACCTATTATACCAAAGGATTCACTCTTTTATAAATGGAATAATTAGAATGACCTGGCAAACCAGTGCTCTCAGTGGGAGATAGGTACAAACACCATTCTCAAAAATGTAGCTTTCAAAAAATTGTGGAAGAAGCACTAACCCACAAAAAGCTAATTTGGAAATGTTAACCATAACTTACATATGTAATATTAAAAGAAAAAAATATCTTTTCTTATTCTCAGCTACTGTGACTGTTTGGATGTTTCATTTTCATTTTTTTAAAGTGACCTAAAAAGCATGGTCTCTGTAATTCAACGATAAACTAATAATAATGAAGAAGCAGTTTGATCATTTGACTGGAATGGAAAATGACTTTACATTCTATTTTTAATGGGTTACATTCACATTTTATAGAATCAAACCTATTAATACATGAAAATTTAAATAAGTTATCTTTACTGTGGCAAAGAATCAGGTTTTCAATCAAATGACCTATTTTAGGAGTTTTCTTCCTCAGTAAATAAGCTTCAGACTATTACCTAGAGCTCCATTAAATTGCTATTCTAGATATAAAGCAGTGAGAATTTAAAAAATATCTGTTGCTATTCACAGTCCAGTGGAAATACTGTGTCAAATATTTGAATAAGTAATGTGGCTTAAATTATACCCTTTTAAATGGCTATAAATGAGAACAAAATGATGAATAAAATTATAATTGTGTCATTATAAAACTTAGAAAGGGTCAGAGCAGATTATACCATGAGCAGATACAGAAAATAAATCCTAAGTATTTTCAAAGACGGTTTCACTTTCATCAGTCTTACTTCACACTTTCATATATTTGGTTGTTTCATGTAGTGAAGATGCCATTATTCAACTAGAGAGGATAGTGATTGTCACCACTCACTAGTAGGGTACATCATTATGCATTTTTTTAGTATTCCCTTGTCACCTACATGCAGGAAAGTCACAGTGCCTATGTGTCAGAAGTATCACACATTACTACATTTCTTCAGTTGAGATATTAAGGTTGAAGCCAAAAAAAAAAAACTTTTCTCAAAACCAAATTTCTAACTGCACTACCTTAGTTTCTGAGTTTATGTATTCTCAGAAATAGAACTTTTGTGAGGTATATTCACCTAGAAAGAGCAAAGGAAAATATTCTATTGGGAAAAGTCTGATGCTCATGAGTGGGGTCCCTCTTATACATTTTTGTGATCTTGAACTCCACATATATTGTTTCTATCTGTGGGATAACCAAATCATCTTAGTATGTGTGTACAATATTTGAGTTCTGAGTCACAGTTTTCTCATCTCTAAAGTGGGTATCACACCTATAAAAAGGGAGTTTAAGTATAGAAGGCAACTGGCCCAGATCCTAGCACACTAAGGGCTTTATAAAAGGGAGGAATGATGAGTATGAGGAGGAATGATGAGTGTGTTTCCTGTTCATTCCAGAACTCATCAAAGATTGATTGCATGCTCACTCAGCACTAGGCTCGGCGCTGGTGCCGGAGTTACACAGGAGAATGTAGCAGGTGAGGCCACTGTCTTCATGGAGCCTCATCATAACCCATTGTTGGGCAGTTCCCTTCTGTCCCTCATCTGCGTCCCTGAGGGAAGGATCAGCATTTATACCTTGTCAGCAGGTGCATTCTTACTTACTATTGTACCACTAGTAATGGTTTCAAAGAAAGTTTCTGCTTATATCTCTAATGGTGGTAGAACTTTTGCTCATGTTATACAGCATCTGTCTCCCAGGCTTCAAGACTACCCTATGCAAATGACCTCTTTGTCAATTGTAATAGTAATATGACTGAATGAAAATAATTATTGTAGGAATGATTCCGTTTTTAATTTTCTGCTGAGCAGTTTGAAAAATATGAGAAAAGCTCTTTGATGAAGAATTTGAAATATTTATGATGTTTTATATATTTTTTATATATAAAAAGTAACAAAAGTCAATTGTTACTCTTTATGGTGTTTGAAAAAATGGTCCCAAAGCAAAGCATTTATGTAACATAATGTGTATTTAAAAAGAGCCTGGAATTTTGATGAATGGGACATAAGTACAATATATTGGCAATGGTGATATGTAGAAATAATTGTAAGTAGCTTTTTCTGATAAGATTTATTAACATTATATTTATACATTAATGTTTTATATATGTGGATATATATATGAAACTTTAATGTTCCAAAGTCAAACAGAATTAGTTTAATGACAGAAAAATAAACAAGTAACTCTTCCAGTATAATACTTCCAATTCTGTATCCTTTAGGGTTGTTGAATACCTAGAATAGGATAGTCATTCTATGTAATGAGAGGATATAGTGAAGACTTTAGCACAAATTAGAACACTGATAGTTAAAGAAGTTCCTGGGTTGCAAAAAGCCAACATGCCATATTATGGAGAGACCATTGTAGACTTGAATACTAAAAAGCAATGAAAGACACTCAGGCCTCTCACTAAGGGAATGAGAAGAGGTTCATGTGGTGCTCCGCATGGGGTGCGGGCATCTTCTTTGTTAAAAACATGCAGGTCTCTTGGTGACAGTACACAATGCAGCGACCCATGGATGAACTTCTGACAGAATCTTGCACATATTTCTTTCATCATGCATGTTTCGTCCCGCTGCCAAACAACTTGAACGTAGAGGCTTTTGAAGTTTCCTCCTGCCTGTCTTTCCTAGTTAGACAAAAATAGATGTTATGTGAAAAATTAAGCAACTGTACATTATTCTGCCTTTCAGACCCAGACACTTACATAGTGTGAGTAGCAGGGTATATTTTATTTACTTTTTCAAATATATGGACCTTCTATGAAATAAATAATTTCATAAGAGCCTCATTTCTTCCTTATATATACTATTCTTCATTCTTTTATTCCTTATGTCATATTCAATCACTTATAGCCATTCTGATCAATTTTTCTTGCCTTAAACTAAATATATGTCCCTGTTTCCTTTGTATGGTACTGTTCTCTTAGAAAACTTTTTTATAATGTGGTTCACTTCCCTGGACATCCGTGTTGAAGTAGGTAATGCCCTTATTTGTCCTCGCACATTTGGTGTTGCTCTTAACACATAGAAAGGACTGGTGTATAACCTTATTTGGCAGAGGTTATTAGGAGCATAGATTTGGACACATAACATATTAAGTGTCAAGTGGGGAACTGGATATAGGGGCCTATTGCTGGGAGTGTTTCAAACAGAAACTACACATTTAGGAATCGTGGGCATTTAGGTGGTACTTAAAACCTAGAAACAGTATATTATAACATAGGGAGGGAATACATAAAAAAAGAGAGAAGTTGAAATACTAAAAATTCGGAACTCCAAATTAGGTTGATATAGAGATAAGGAAGAACGAGCAAAAGACACCGAAAAGGAGCTGTCTGAAAGGTAGGAGGAAAACTGGGCTAATTTAAATTTAAATCAAATGTTTCCAGAAGGAGAAAATGATCAACTATGTCAGTGATGTTGATGGGTCAAATAGATGAGAAATTAAAAGGGACCAATATATTTATCAGCATTGAGATTATTTTTGATCATAGAAATAGAAGAGCTACTGTATATTTTTAGCATGTTATTTAGGTTTCTCTTTAAGATATAAATGATATGATGTTTGTGAATGTAAATTTATAAATTGTAAGATGCTATACACATTTATAATAATTATCATTACTACTTTATATTAATGAAAATCTATTCTAGCTAAGATTATTTGAAAACTAGTTCATTTTTGTCTGGTTATTTTTAGAACTGTTTAATCCATTTTAATGAAAATGATTTTAAATGTTAATGTCCATCTGTGGGTGGTCCTTTATTTTCTTAGCTTCTAAAATGGTCTGAAGTGTGCCTAATAAAGAGGACAATGTATTTTGTTCCTAGCTTACATTAGCGAGATTCAAATATCAGACAAGGCGTAACAGTGATATTATGAGGTTACAAGAAGGTTAATGCTATTTAGACAGATGGTGAATTGCAAATTCAACCTGTTGTCACAATAATGGATATGTGAAAAAACATCAGTGTTGCAGACAGGAGAAAAATGAAATAGTTGTATTTACATATACAAATTTATTATTAACAGCTTTCTCATAGTAGAAGGGTTATTCTTCACAAAAGACTTTTATGTTCCCATTTAAGTCATTACAAGAAACAATATTTTTATTATATTCAGTCTATCTTTACCAGTCATTTTGATGTGATTTTCCTAGGCACAATGGCTTAAGCATTTAATCTAAAACTATTTTGCTGTTTTACATATAATTGTCAATGTATTGTTATGTTAAAAGTTTATCTTTTTTATCTCTAAGAACAGATTTCATTTGCTTCTTACTCTTTGTCCAATAAGTGTAGTTTCTATAAAGATATTTAAGTAATACTCTTTTTCACTACTTTTTTTCTGACTTTTGGTAATATATTTTATAGCCTAAATCTCCCACATCAAGTACGAATATATTCTCTTTTATTTAAGAAGTTACTCTAGTCAATACAATTATTAAGTTTTGTAAAGAAAGATGATATTTAAAAATTCGATATAACCAGCTATGTCCCAATGTTTTGAGGTGTTTTTCTTCTATTTTGAAGATTACAATAAATTTTGGCATGTTTCCTATTAGGAAACACAATTCGTTTCCTAAAACAACTCCCAAGGAGGTGCACAGGGAATCCTGGTGTACATGAGATGACTGTCAGATGAATAGCTGCCCTGTGAAAGCAGCCAATTAAATAACGTGCAGCTTTGAAGCTGTCACTTGATAATATTGAGTCTTACCTAAACTAGCAAGTGATTGAAAAGTCACAACTAACACCTTTTAAAAGGGAATCAAGCAGGTTTCTTTCTAAATCTTAGAGAATCATTAGGTGACAAATAGGTAATTATTTCTGAGAAATCTTCTTTCTAATGTAGAGATTCCTCAAAACACATATTAAGGAGAAAAGAGAGAGGGGCTAATGTCTAGAACTGAGTTACAGACTGGGTATGAACTATCAAAACCGGATCAAGTCAAATGGAAATAATAATAATGCTGCATTGTATATTCTTTCAAATTAATTTAAAAAGTAAACTTTTATTTGGTATTTATGTTTATTGCTCTGGCATTTTTTATAGCTTTAGAACTTCACTCTTACTTGTTTCAGAGCTGAGCAAT
This sequence comes from Cheracebus regulus, assembly GCA_963574635.1. Classification (NCBI taxonomy): domain Eukaryota; kingdom Metazoa; phylum Chordata; class Mammalia; order Primates; family Pitheciidae; genus Cheracebus; species Cheracebus regulus. The sequence continues at coordinate 32,712 of CAUYQU010088027.1, forward strand.
ACATTTTAATGACAGTGTTAGCAACATTTCTACTGCTCAAAACAGGGAGGCTGGCCAGGCGTGGTGGCTCACATCTGTAATCCCAGCACTTTGGGAGACGGAGGCAGGTGGATCACCTGAAGTCAGGAGTCTGAAACCAGCCGGCCAGCGTGGTGAAACCCCATCTCTACTAAAAATACAAACATTAGCTGGGCATGATAGCATGTGCCGGTAGTCCCAGCTACTCGAGAGACTGAGGCACAAAAATTGCTTGAAGTCAGGAGGCAGAGGTTGTAGTGAGCCAAAATCACACCACTGTACTCCAGCCTGGGCAACACTATGTTGAGGAAGTAAGTTTGGGTAGCCTGAAATTGACCATATTGGAAGTATTTACATCATGAAAATCAGCAAATGCTATAAACTAGGGTCTTTATTTTCAGAAATCTAGCTTTTCAGAACATCATAGGTCAGGATGAGGCCAGGCAGTTTGTACATTTATCAAATTCTGAAATGACACTGATGGCATTTGGAGCCATATTTTGGAAAAACAATGGAGTTAGGGAAACATTTAATATTGCCAGAAATACTTTTGATTTCTTAAGCCAGTTAACATCTTGAGCTTTTGAAAAGTAGAACTCTGAAAAGTGATTATGTCTTAAGATGTAATTCTAATGATGAAAAAATATATATATTTCAAATCATCTATAATAAACTTTCCATGATTATGTGGCTTAAATTGAATGAGATAATATAACCATAAACTGCTATGCAAAAGTGTTTTTTTTTTCATTTTAAGCTTGGTTATTCATCATGTTTTAGTTGCTCAGAATCCCAAATAACATTTTCTTTGTATGCTATAGAAAATTTACTTCTTAAGAGATTTTTAATAATGAGCCTTTCTCCCAATATATGAGTAGTAAATTTAGCCAGGCCAGATGTTAACTGCAACATTACATGTTAAGAAAGGAAAGGAAATCGGGTAGTGAAAAGAAAGCACTTCATTGTTTTGTCTGTTCAATATATTAAATTGGGCATTTTTGCCCTCAGTTAGCTTTCTATCTAGAAGAGAAAATATATTAAGCATTTGTTTTAAAGATATTGTGTGTATAAAAATATAAAAAGTATGGTATAAATAATTGAGAGGGAAGTTTCAAATGCTGTAAATGTAGAAATTTGAAGGAATAAATGGTTCAAAAGGAACCACAATGGAAAGCTGGTTGATAACCTCTCAAATTATGTAATAGCTTGGCACTCATTATCCAGAATTTAGCATCACAAGAGTGACTCCATCTTTCTGGGCCAACTTAAATTAATTGAAGTAATTAATAATATATAAAACCTGAATGTCAATTGTGAATTTATAAAACCTAATAGCAGTCAGCCTGGAATGCCAGTTTCTGCATGATTAGCAATTTCTCTAGCTGCAAATAAGTTTATTTGGAAAGCCAAACGTAGTAACTTGATCATCTTTAGGAAACAAGGATCCAAATCAAAGAAGCCAGCTGATCTGTTGAGTAAGTAGTGGATCTGATTAGAAGAGCTTGATTTTATTTCTAATATTACTGTTACCATACTAATTACTGATTCTTGCTATGCTATACTTGTATCAATTGTTGTAACTCAAGGTATAGGTTGACAGTAAGAATGGAAGTTAAGAGAGGTGACTCAAAGGTCTGATAATGTAATTTTGAACGTGTTTTGTTAAATTGTTTTTGTGATTTTTTTTTTGCTATTTCTTGCTGAGCAGTGACAAACATCTTTTGCCTACCATTATCTTACCTGCTTTTGTAGAATCTATCTCATAGGTTTTTCACGGGCATTAAATGAGAGTATTTATGAAAAATGCATAGAATAGTGCCATCCACATAGTAAGTCCTCAGTGGTAGGTAGATTATCTCATTTAATCCTCACAATAAACTTTATTACTACAGTTATTATTAGCTTGATCTTATAGATAAGGAGAATGAAACTTATAAATGTAGTACTTCATCTAAGATTTTACTAGAAGTGGCAAGGCCAATATATGAACTTTGCTATCTATGTATTATTCCAAAACCTGAATGTTCCCCACAGAATCAAAGTAACTAAATTAATTAGCTAAGACTTCCTCTTACCTTGAAAGTGCATAGATGGACACTGCCAGTATTTTTACTGAAACTCTACTTTTGCTCCAGGCTCCCAAGGCAGTCCACCCTTCTGATTGACACTTCTCTTTAGCTGGTAAATATACGCTATTCAGTTGTAAACAAACTCACTTGGTTACTTATTTTATTTTTTTCCTTAAGGTGAGTTTACAGGTTGTTGCTGTGATATAGCATGTCCTAATTTAGTCACTGTGTGATGGACATCTTTATGTTCATGCTGGAATACGTAATGGAGGATCCTCTGTACCAAAAATAACAATGTGTTTGTAAAAATAATCTGTACTTCTCCCTGTCTCAAGCCTTGAATCCCCAGGCTTTAACATTATCATTAAATATTTATCAAATTCTTACTACTTATGTGGCCCAAATGAGGTAGAAATGTGGGAAAATAAAACAAGAAAGATGTTTCTGCAAACAATTAACATTGCAAATGTTTCTGTTGATCTCATTCATGATTTATTTTAAAAAGTCAAAGTAATTTGAGAATTTATTTTACTTTTTAAAGACTCTAATTTTGTTTTTAATTTACTTTATAATTACCATTCCTAAGAACTTGTAATTTATTAATTAAACATGATATAGTTACCAAACCAACATAGTTTACTTAGCATAATAGGTGGTCAATCAATATTTAATGATATACATTTTTTATAATTAGAATAGAGTCCTAAAACATAACAAATTGATACCCTAAATATTTATTAAATGTAGTAACAATTCATGAGCATTTTCAAGAAATATTACCCTTATTGAAATGAATCGTATTGTCCGTGTGGGTGTCCTATATACAGTTGAAGAATCCTCAGTTCGAGGCAGGAGACATTGATTCCTATCTGATTCTACCCTTACTTTGTTACTTCATCTCTCTAGAACTTATTTCTTTATCTAAGAAGAAAAATGATTGAATAAAATGCCCTTTGAGACTTGGTACATTTCTAAAATTTGGTTTGTGCTAAATGATTTGAAAGAAAAAAAATCCCCTACAATAAATTTCCACCAAACCATTAAGATCAGTTTTTCAGAATCAGTCTTTGATAAACCTTCCCTTTTATGTCAACACTTTGTGTCTTAGAAGTATAAACATTATCACCTGATGATTTAAGAGACTTCACAAATTCCACAGGAGATCCTGAAATAGACTGCATTGCATTAGTATCCCAGCAGGGTCTATGATGAATATAAATTTAATAATGAGGGGTCTCATGTATCCAGTAGCACATATGAAAGAAAAAATTCCTGAAACATTACACAGTTTCATGTTCTTAAATCTATACACAACTGAGGCAAACAACAATATGCTTGCATATGTGATTATGTAATAACTCTCCGAGAACAAACAACTAACATTAAAGATGTCTGTCTCTTTCCCACTGTATTTAATAAAACTATACTGCCAATTAGGGTGCAAAACTGTAAGAGGGGGATAAGAGAAAGAAAATGCGAAGTTTGTCTGAGGCACACTTTCATATCTCCTTCTCATTCTACCATACTTCTTCATCTCAGACCACAGGCAATGAAACTTCTTCACTTTCCTGAGTTGGTGTTATTCCTCCAGTCTGGGCCCGACACTTCATCTCTCCATAGCTCCTGAAAGTCTTTCTCTAGGACTCTCATGATTTGCAACATATAAACTCATTACCTTTCTACTTTTAATTAAGTCATTCATTTACTGAATTTTGACTACTAGTGAAATACCTTGACAGGTGCTGACATTCAGCGTGACACAAATAGCCATCACTGCTTCCATGGAGCTTATTGTCTAGTAGGAAAGATAGGCTATGAAGGAAAAAATGCATCCGTATATAACTTATTTATGCAAAATCCTATAAAGGGAGAAATAATTAGTTTCATGAGAAAGTCTAATAGAAAGAATGACCATACATATAATACATAGATGTATTGCAGAAGGGTTTCCCTGGGAAACGGATCTGAAAGATAAGTAAAAATTAGCTGCAATGTGAGGAGAATATTAATTCCAAGGATGGGCATATTTTAGGAAGAGATGTTTCCTCTCTTTACCCAGTGAAGACCAAACTAGCTAAACTAGCTAAATGCTATGTGAAGCTTCTAAAAGCTTAATCCCATTCACATAGGAGGAGCCTTCATGGCCCAATCACCTCTTAAAGCCTCCATGTCTTAATACTATCACATTGGCCAAGATTAAATTTTAGAGGAGGCACATTCAAGCCATAGCAGTCAGATTGCTTCAGTTTTCTCCGTAACACTTATTACATGATTTTTTTCATTTACTATAAACTTTTAAAAGTCAAGGCTTTATATATGTTGATCCCTATTTATATCTCCTTGATGTGATGGTGAGGTGGTCCTCAAAATATATTCCCTGAATAAGTGAATGAATGAATGAATGAATACATTACTACTGTGTAGCTTCCTTTTATATGCTATTTGTCATATTGTACATATATACTTATGAATGCAGTTGAAATATAAATTAATAACTTCATACCCACTTTTACCTTTAATTTTACAAGTAATGAGGATTTTATATAACTTGTATAATTTTACTTAAATAATTAAATTGTTGACATGATATATTGAAAAATTACTTAAGAATTGCTACTAAATAGAAAATGAACATAGCTATTAATACAAGGCAACCAGCAACCATATTTTTATAATAACATCAATAATAGCCAGCATTTAGTATTGTTCAAAGTTTTTTGCATTTAATTCATATGATTCTCTCAACAACACTTTGAGATTGATATTATTATTATCTGAAATTTGCAATTGAGGAAGTTTCCTAAAGTCATATGCCTATTCAGTAACAGAGCCAGGATTCAAACCCAGACATTCTGGCACCCAGAATTCAGCTCATTGCCACTATATTATACTGCTTTATAGTCATCATAATGAACTGTTGCAGTTAGAAAACATTTTTATTTTCCATTTATTCTTATTATATAATTAATGAAACAATAAGCAATCAACTGTGGTGAAAAGAATCCTATTCAGAAATCATTTTCAATTCTGTTTTCAGCTAGATCTCTCCCAAATTGACAAAATATCTTGTTCATTCTTGGAATTCAACTTATTTCCTTCCTGACTCAAAATATGTTCTACCTGGAAAATGCAAAAGTTTAGCTTTTGTTTCTTTCTAACCAAAAAGTCTACAACTTTGGGGAGATAAATATTTACCTCTAATGCAATCTGATTAGAGAGCACATTGGAGAATCAAAGCTACAATTAGCCGTATAGACACAACCGCTTAATTTAAAGAGGAGAGTAAATAAGTTGGACTAGAATGGGAGAAGAGTGTTTGATTTGATTAGCCTCATTAGTACAGGATTGGTGCTCTCACCTTTTTGTTCTACAGTGTCTGAGATTTCATTTTCTTAATAGTTTACTTCTATAAAAAATGCCAATTTATTTTTTGCAAGATGAGGATAAACTATTTTTGTAGAAAGTTTGAATCATTATCTAGACTACTTTCCTTTCAAGGGTAACTTTCAAGTAAGTTTTATACCATAAATTCAGTCTATTTTTTAAAAGGTTTGTAACATTTTGTAATACTTCAGTTTTTGCTTACTCTGACACTTTTTATTTTAAAATAAAATTGGTTGCTATTAATTGAGAAACAAGCCTCCTAAGGCATATGTGAGGCTTCACATTATACTTTGATTAAATAGAATATTAATCTTGAATTATTTGAAGAAATATTTATTCAGTATTTTCCACTGCCAGGTATTCTTTTTGGCACTCGCAATATAATGATGAACAGGAAGGACAATATGTCCACCCTCATGAAGCTTAGAAATCTAATGAAGTTATCATTCTCAGCAAACTGACACAAGAACAGAAAATCAAACACTGCATGTTCTCGCTCATAGGCGGGTGTTAAACAGTAAGAACACGTGGACACAGAGAAGGGAGCAACACATTGGGGTCAGTTGAGGGGAACTAGGGGAGGGACAGTGGGAGGGGTTGGGGAGGGATAACATGGGGAGAAATGCCAGCTATAGTTGATGGGAGGAAGGAAGCAGCAAACCACCTTGTCATGTATGTACCTATGCAACAATCCTGCATGATCTGCACATGTACCCCAGAACCTAAAGTGCAATTTAAAAAAAATCTAATGAAGTGAGGAATACATGAATGTATACATAAGTAAGATATGGCAAGTACCAGGCAAAAATAAAATAGGGTGATATCACATAGTGCATCTTAGAGGCTAGGGAATGTGGCACAATTTGAACACAGCACTCAGGATAGTTTCTGTGTAGCTCAGATGTGTCCAGCCATTCCACAGAGTGTTGAAAGTGTGCATGCTGGGGGAAGGTACAATCTCATTGCTTGGTTTGCTTAGTTATTCATAACTTACTCCTTTGAACTGCAAGAAGTATAAATACTGCTCTGTTAGTATTTTAAAAGAACAACAAAAAATGTGGTTCTTCTAGGGAAGCACTCTGTGTAGTATGAGTGTTAATTTTTTTTCAGAGGAGCACTGACATTTCTTAATTACTCTTTTCATGAGTAGTCATGTATAGCGATTACTGAAGGCTCAGCAGAGCATTGTTCTTCCAAAGCCTCGGAGAACAATAATGCTGACAGTTCAGGGCTTCAGTGTCCAACACACTTTTCCTCTCTCTTCATTACACCAGCTAATTACAATGGCCAGTGGTTATTGTGTAGCTCCTCTCCTTTTGCATAACCCCCACAGCCCTTTACTGTCAGTGAAATTTACAGTAATAGCATAATATTCTCTTGCTACCAAGATTTTCTGCTAGTTATTTAAAGGTACCACCTCCTTTTATGATATCCAACTTCTGAATCACTTTACCAGTGGGTGATATCCATGCTTTAGGCTAATGGAAACATTGCAACACCATTGTTCTGCAAAAAGGGCACCTGTTTTCCCAGAAATTCTGGCTTGTACAATAAAATAGAAAATATATTTTTTTAAATGTCAAGTTGCAATGCTGAAGGAGGTGTTTTGAGTGTATGTCTACATAATGCCATAGTATTTATTAATAGTTAAATCAGTTTTTAAAAAGTTGGCTAAAACAGTTTGGTATCATGGAATTAAAATAATTATGTAGTGATTAAATTTGTTATCTATTTATTTATTTATTTGAATACCAGTCATGTAAGCATAGTATATAAGTAGTCTCAAAGTTGAATAACATAAAACTCTACGAATTTTAAGTAGAAAAATAAAGCTTCTTAAAATATATTTTAAAGAAAAGTAGATTATTTTAAGAATATGTTATCTGATTATGCTGTTATATTCTATGCAAAGACGCTCTGTACCAAATCTACTCATCAACTTGAATAAAACAAAGCTTACTTTTTCTTGAAAATATTTTAATTCAAATTTTATTGAGCAATTACCTTGTAGTAGCACTTTACATATTGTAACATATTTAAACTTCACCATATGTAGCTGTGATTTGGGTGCTAACATCATCCACATTTTTCATGAGGATGTAATGTGGAGTAAGATGGAGGTTTGGCAAGAGTGCAGCTTGCACCGGGTCAAAAGGGTTATTGTAAATAGCGGAGATGAGATTTGACCCGAAGTCTGTTTAAAATCACAGCTAAAGCTCCGAACCTACACCCATCACCTGTTACGTATCAAAAGCAAAACAGCTCTAAGATGATTAGACTCATTTTCATATTTTGAATAGAAAACTGCTGTATCTTAGATATTTTAAAGCTGTCATTTCCATTCTGGTTTAGGTTAACACTGGGCAGAGGTTGCTCTATAACTGAGAATATTTACATTGACTTTAGGTTTTAAATGGGTTAGAATCAATTTACAATGAGGACACTAAAAGGAATGCCTTAGGGAAAATTTATCTACACTACTGAGGACAAAAAAGTGGTAAAAATTAATATTTAATAATGTTTCTCATTTATTAATAGTATTCATTAACCATCTTTTTTTGCACCTGGGAATGAAAAAGGAGCAAGCAGTGTTAATTAAGAAAAAAGAAAAGCAAAGCAAGGTACTCTTTATCTTTGAATCCACCCTTATCAGCAGATACAAAGTTCCAAGATGGATGTAGTAATTTTTGCTATTGGCTGTTAACTTTTAATAATTATATAGTATGCTCAATTATAATATCTTGTTATAGATAAAACTATAGAGGCAAACTTCTTGTGTGTGAATATATTTACATACAGATACAGAAAAACATGAATATAAAAATAATTGATATTCATGTATAAACCAGTTGGAAATCGAAAAACATTCTCTTAAAAAAATTATAAATGCAAAGGTCTCTAAACCAATCCACATCCCCTGATGATTTCTGTAATACCTTTTATTTCTAGGACTTTCCTGAGTTTGGGGTGAGACGTGTTCCTAGATATTCAAGACAAACCTAATCACTTTAAAGAATTTGCTGTCTGAATTAGGAGATAGGACATACATATAAAATAGTATATAACAAAAAGAGAAAATTGGCTAAGTTTCAAAATAGGGGCTTACAGGACTTGAGAGAAGAAAATTATCCCTGAGAATTGGTTTGGTATTGGAAGTTTTGTTTGAAGAGACAGAACTTGAGTTAGACCAGAAGGAGGAAGTGAAAACAACTGAGAAATGGATTCTAAGTAGGGTGAATTATTAGAGTAAGAATACTCTCCTGCTGGTCTATAGCTTTTCTACGGAAAAAGAATAAATCAACAAGGTCAATGAGAGATAAGAAAGGCAGGATCTCAGAAACCAGACCGATACATCTTGGACTTTATGTTTACATCATGTATGCCTTTATATGTTGCTCTGGCATCCTGAAAAAAAGGCAGATTCTGGGCTATTTCACAAAGTAAATTAAGATTTGTAAAACTAAGACACACAAAAAAAGAAAGGAAAGTAGCCATCAGAAAGAGAACCAGCAACTAGAGTACCACAGAGCAAAACATTAGTTTCTTATCTTTCTTTATATCTTCTCTTTGTCTAATAGTCCTTCCAGTACTCTGGCCCATATGGATGTCTGATGGATGCTCACTACCCTTGAGTTTTACATTTTAGTTTCACACTATGTTCACTTTCAGTCAACATTTTAAAATATGTGAGAACTCTGATTATATCATTTTGAGCAAGATATGGTAGCCACTGCTGGACTGTTCAACTTGTCCAAGTTGTGAGGATACATGCACAAATAAGGGGCCTTTCCTAGGTACTGGGTCAAGTTCATTGATAATGTATAAGTGTTCTTTATCTATGTTGGTTTACTTTCTACTTGTACTCTGAACTATTAAGAGATAGATGTTGAAATCTCCAACTATAATTACATTTTAAAGAATCTTTGTAGTTCTTTTGGGTTTTGGTTTAAATATTTTGAAGGTATGTTATTACTTATATAAATATTTAGGATTGTTATGTCCTCTTGAAGAATTGAGCCTTTTGTCATTATGAAATTATATTCTTTATTCATGGTAATATTTTTTTGCTCTGAAATCTACTCTTTCTCATATTCATGTAGTTATTTAAATTTTATTTATATTATTGTTAGCAAGTTATTATTTTTTCCATTCTTTTAAATTTAAATTGTGTCTTTATGTTTAAATTGGGCTTCTTGTAGGCAGGATATAGAAGTGTTATCTAACTTAACATTCTCTGTCTTTTTGTCAGTATTTAGATCGTTTAATGTTATCATTGGTGTAACTAGATTTAGATCTACTACCTTGCTATTTGTTTTCTATTTTCCCCATGTGTACTTTGATTCTTTTTGCTCTTTTTCATTAATTATTATGAAAATATAATTAATTATTTTTCATGAATTATTATGACTCTATCTCCTTCGTTGGTTCATTAGCTATAACTTTGTTACTTTGTAATTTTAATGGTGTCTTCAGAATTTGTATTATACATCTTTAATTTATCATCGTCTACCTTTAAGTGGTATTTCTGCTCTTCACATACAGTATTAGAACTCTAACGTTTCTTGTGAGTCATACTGATTTTAAATTCATTCAGCATTTGTATTTCTGAAAAACTCTTTATTTTAGACAGACTTTCTCTGGGTAAAGAATTTCAGGTTAACAGATAATATTTTTCTTTCCATACTTTAAAGATGTTGTTCTCTATCTTCTTACTTGCATTATTCTCAATAAGAAATGCACTGTAATTCTTGGCCAGGCACAGTGGCTCACGCCTGTAGTCCCAACACTTTGGGAGGCTGAGGGTGAAGGATCACTTGAGGTCAGGTGTTTTAAGACCAGCTGGCCAATATGGTGAAACCCAGTCTCTACTAAAAATACAAAAGTTAGCTGGGCATGATGGTGAACACCTGTAATCCCAGCTACTCTGGAGGCTTGAGGCACAAGAATTGCTTGAATCCAGGAGGCAGAGGTTGCAGTGAGCTGAGATCGCACCACTGCACTCCACCTCGGATGACAGAGTGAGACTCTTATCTTAAAAAACGGAAAAAACAAAAAAAAAAACAAAAAAAAACAAAACAAAAATCAAACAGAAAAAGAAGTGTGCTGTCATTCTTATGTATCTGTCTATATAATGTCTTTTTTATTCCTTTGGCTGTTTTATGATTTTTGTCTTTACTGCTCATTTTAAGCAATTTAATTATGATTATGATATTGGAATAGGTTAATTAGTATTTCTTGTTCTTGGGGCTCATTATGATACTTTGATCTGTGGATTTATAATTCTTGTCAAACTTGGAAAATGTTTGGCCATTATTTTTTGAAAAATTTTTTGTACTTTTTAAAAATTCCACTCCTTTAGGGACTATCATTTTACATATATTTGATTGCTTATTTGTCCATAAATTCACATGTGTTTTCTGTGTTGTTTTTTCATTCTTTATTTTGATAGTTTCTATTTCTCTGTTTTCAAGTTCATTAATTTTTCTTCTGCAATATTAATCTGCTTTTAATTCCACTCAATAGATGTTTTTATTGCATTGTTTTGGCTTTATTTCTAGTTCAAATTTTGTCTTGTTATAACTTCTATGCCTATTCCTTCTTATATTTATGGAATATAATTATAGTAATTGTTTTGATGTCTTTGTCTACTATTATTTGTACCATTTCTGGGTAAGTTTTGATTAATTTATTTTTTAGCCTCAGTATTGCTTCTATTTTTCTGCTTCTCTGTGTACATTTCAATCTTTGATCAGATACCTTAATATGAATTTTGACTTGTGAAAGTTAGGTTATTTTTATTCCCATAAATATTTTTGAGCTTTGTTCTGAGATGCTGAGTTACTTGGGAAGTAACTTTCAGTTCTTGCTTTTGAAAAAGCTTTGTTAGGCCAGAACACAACTGCATTTAGTCTAGAGTTAATATTTCCCGAATACTGAGGCATGACCCTTTTAATTCTTTAACTGATCATTCCTGAAGTGTGAAGTTTTCTACTCTGGCTATTGGGAACAGAGACTATTTAAGGCTTATATGAAAATCAAGCACTTTTTCTTATAATAAATTTGGATGATTCTTTACCTGGGCTTGGATAGTTTCTTCACATCCATGTACTGATCAATATTCTAGTGAATCCTTAAAGAGGGACACTCTGCAGTTCTCTGGATTATTCTCATACAGTTCTCTCTTCCCTGTCTCTGTTGCCCTGTGAACTCCAGCTGCTTTGCCTTCTCTGGGCTTCCAGTTTTTTCTACTCAAGTCAGGAGATTGTCTGTCTCTACTTGGATTTCCTCTCCTTGCTTTGTGACCTAGAAATTTACTTAAACAGTAAGCTGGATCAATCTTGTGGCTTATTTTTCAGGGGTCAGTTTCCTTCATTGCCTGATATTCAACATCTTGAGGACTATTTTTGTTTGATATATTCTGTCCAGTTTTTTTTTTTTTTTTTTTTTTTTTCTTTTCTTGAGAGAGTCTCTCCTTGTCACCAGGTGCCAGGCTGGATTTCAGTGGTGCGATCTCAGCTCACTGCAGTCTCCACCTCCTGGGTTCAAGCAATTCTTCTGCCTCAGCCTTCCAAGTAGCTGGGACTACAGGTGTGCACCACCATGCCCAGCTAATTTTTGTATTTTTTAGTAGAGACGGGGTTTCACCATATTGGCCAGGATGGTCTCGATCTCTTGACCTCGTGATCCGCCCACCTTGGCCTCCCAAAGTGCTGGATTACAGGCATAAGCCACCACACCAAGCCATCTGTCCAGTTTTTAAAGTTTCTTTTTAGATGTTATTTGAGAGAGTAAATCAAGATGTTGCTCCATCTTGATCAGAAGCCTAAAACTACAGTGAATTTTATTCATTGATCGTACCTAGTTTCAATTTTCCAGGGCAAATGAAATTCTTATGTGTTTATTCAACAAAGGTTCCTACATTTATTTTCCTATTGTGCTATAGGCACTGTATTGAATATTTAGAGAGACACAAAGTCACTTAAGAAGCAGCTCCTCACATACTCTTGGAGTATGTAACCCTGATCATATATTTCCTTTACTCATAAGCATGGCAATACTTCCAGAGAGTAGATATTGGCTTGTAAGGAAAAAAAAAAAAAAAAGATTTCCAGCCCTAGTGTATTACCTTTTGAGTGGCAAATTCTTCAGCTTTCTGAACATCTGTTTCTTCATTTAGAAATATTTGAAACACTAGTGCTGTGTTAACTCTACCCTACCTTCAGAATGCTGTAAAAAAGTAAGAAATGAATGCAGAATAGCATAGGAATACATAAAAGTCCCTATTCAAAGTTAAAATTAATAGAATAGTATCAATCTCTTAGAATTCAAACATATGTATTCACAATGTGGGTCTTTTCTATCTTTTTTTTCAGTTCTTCATATCAATTATCTCTTTCTTATTACTTTAGCATACATTTGGAATATCCTACTGAGCTTTGTTCTAAGTTCAAAGTGGTATTCAATCACTTTTTACTAATGTTTCTATGACCTCTTAATAAGATAGTGACAATGAAAATAATGCCATTTAAAATGAAAGATATATAGACTACCATAGGTGTGTAATTGGTGAACCAAGCGACTGGAGGTTGTGAGTCCTACTTAAGTGCATCAAGCAGTTATGTCATGCTGATATAGAGAGCTGATTGAATAATAGAAATGGCAGTTTATGAAGTAAATATATTTCAGTAGTAATGAATATAATGGGCATGCTATTTCTGATTCAAATAAAAACTAGTATGCAGAGGTTGTATTAATCTTTTCAGGACAATGGAATGTTACTTTGTAGTGCCTTGGAATCTACTCCTCTCAAGACAGGATTAGATTTAGGAAGTGCCAGAGATAAAATATTTCTCTCCCTATCATTTGGTGGATAAAAACTGTGAAGCCTAATGAGATCAAGTACTTCACAAAGTAGACAGGGGCAGTAGCAACACTGGAACACCAGATTCATCATACCCAAGTGTATTAGTCTGTTCTCATGTTGCTATAAAGAACTACCTGAGCCTGGATAACTTATAAATAAAAGAGATTTAATTGACTCACAGTTACACAGGCTGTACAGGAAGCATAACTGGGGAGGCCTCAGGAAACTTACAATCAGGAAAGAAGGACCAAGGGGAAGCAAGAATGTCTTCACATGATGGCAGGAGAGAGAGCAAAGGGGGAAGTGCTGCACATTTTCAAACAACCAGATCTCATAAGAACTCTCACTATCACAAGAACTGTAAGTGAGAAATCCATTCACAGTGACCTCCCATCAGGTCTCTCCTCCAACGCTGTGGATTACACTTTGACTCAGATTTGGGTGTGGACACAGAGTCAAACCATATAACCAAGATACTATTCTAAGAAACAATGCCAGTTCCCTAAAGTCAAAAAGAGGAAAAACATGAAAACCAATGTACTTCCACAATTTTTGCATGTAACAAGAAGAAAAAAGAAATAAAGAGTTAAGACAGCTCCAATGGTGGTAGATAGACCAGATTTTTGTTTAAGTGTTCAGATGTTTTTTGGCAGAGACAACCGATTGCGCCACACTTCAGCATGCCTATTGCCTACAGCCTTGTTCTGCATTTCCCATGAGATCATGAGGCTTTTCATTCAAGATCATTTTGCTCTGAAATTTACCCTATCTCTGAAGAAAATGAAAAAAAGAGTTAATAGATTTGTACAGCAAATGTTGTCATAGCCTTCTTCTCACCATATATAACATTGTAATTGAGCTGTTAAATATTTTGTCCAAATATTTTGCCCAAGTATTTTGCCCCAAAACATTGTGATTGGTTCTAACAGATGGACACACAGCAGCAGTCCCAGATTCATTGGCAGAGCATGGATAAATGCAAAGTGAAAACCAAGCTTTGCACCAAAAGAAAGCCTTCTGTTATGTTCGCCAGTTGCTGTGCCAATAGATATTTGTGGTTGAATAATTATATCTTCTATCCGATGTATTTATTTAGCAGGAAAAAAATATTTATGTCTCATACATAAGACACCATGCTTTGTGCTGTACATCTATAATTTAGAAATTTAAACATGGATACCACCTTCAAACAATGTACAGTCTATAGGGAAAATTAAATTTTACCACATGACTATATGAATAATGGGATATCCTAAGTAGTATAAGAATGATAGAAACATGACACTATAGGCATTCAGAGGAAAAAATGTCTTGACAGTTTTGGACGGGAGGCATTACCCAGGGATAGAAGAAAATGATATTGCATGAAGCGTTAAATGGAATATTGCAGAAGCAGAGATAGAGGGGAGATATTTATCTTGAGCAGTGGTTTCCAAAATATGATCTCCAGACCAGCAGCATCAACACCCCCCTGGGAAAGTATTAGAAAGGTACATTTTTAATGTCCCACCCCATACCTACTGAACCTCTGGTATAGCTCTGAGGCTGAGATGCAGCAATATGTGCTTTAAGTCCTCTAGGTGATTCTGATTTATACTGAAGTTTGAGAAGCACGGAGTTAGAGGCAGCATCTGGGGAAAATGGTTAAGATAACAAAGTATGGAATACATACAGGAGGAGGTCCATGTGACTGATTGAAGGATAAGTAAAAAGTGATTAGAGAGATACAACCAAGGATGTAGTTGGAAAGTATGAAGAAGACTTAAATTACCATCCTGAGGTGTTTTACTATTATGCCATGCGATATTGACATGATGACATTTGAAGACTTTTTTTTTGGAATTGGTTTTGTTTCTGAAGAACAAGGATGTTACCATTAGTATGTCTTAGAAATGTTAATATAATAATGTTTTACAATAAGAATTAGAATAGAGATAAGATAGTGCTGTGAAGATTTAGGAGATGTGCTATTGTCCACCTAAGAAGTATAAGAGCTTGAATTAGGATATTGAATGCAGGGATGGAGAGAAGTGAATAGATTCAAGTGGTGTTTTATTTGCTTAAGTGGACAATTACAAGAAGTGTTTCAAAAGCTTTGAAATCAAATCATTTTGCCTCTAATTGGAAATGAAGTGGGAGGAGGAAGGGAAGTGACTTTATTTCTGGAAAATTAGATGTAGATTGTACAATGAAGAGAGACCGTGATGTTAGGAAGAAACATCAAGAGGAAGAATATGTGACTCCATTGAACATACACATTTTTAGGTACTTATGACAACGAAGGCAACATATATCTGGAAATGCAGATCTGTCTTTAAATATAGATACATTAAACTATACTATCACTTTTTTGTTGATACTACCCCCAAGCCGTTCAAATAGTGATCTAGGAATCCTTAATGTCTCAGAGAGTAAGCTTGTTTGTTTTAACTGTAAGCTATTGGCCAGTGCTGACATAGATGATTGTTCTGGTATAGATAATGCTGTGTTCCCAATACCTTACTGAGTTCTTATTCTATAGATTTTGTAGACTATTTTCTAGTGATCCTGTCCCATTAATGTGGTTGGCATCCCTTTGTTTGGCCGAGTGTGCACCTGCAGAAACTGGACAGCAGATCTAGCTTCTTGTTGGCCTTGAATGCCAAGAATTCATGAGCCAAGTGGTGTTGTAGCTTGGACTGTTTAAGGGATCTTTCATTAACTGATTTGCTACCTTCATCAGTGGTGAAGTGCTTTCTCATCCCACCTGAATAGTCGTTTAAATTTATTACACAACCACTAGTATGCAAAAAGTTACTTACCTGTTATTGTATCATATTCTTATTCTAATAAGTAATAGGTCAGTCATTCCACAAAGGCAAAGAGAAATGTTATGCAATAGTAAGTTACTTCTGAACTTTAATGCTTAATGTTCTTAGCAAATTTGTGGTTTCCAAGGCAATTATTCACTGATTTGAGCTAGCTATTATGAATAGTAAGTGATTATTATTCTCTTCCTCCTCCTCTAGTTTCTTTTGCTTTCTTATTATAAAATCTAACACAAATCTAGAAAAATATACAAAACATATGCATAATTTAATACAGTTTTATAGCATGCATACACTTCACCATTACTCTTGTCAGGAAATAAAATTTTGCCACCCAATCCAGAAGCCCCTTCCATTCTCTTCCCTTTATAGTTTTATAGAACAAGTGAGCATCCCTAAAAATGATATTTTATTTTTGCCTCATTTTCTTTTTGTCTCTTTTCATCTATATTATATTAATTGGGGTTCTCTAGAGAAAGAAAACCAACAGAGAAATAAAACCAACAAAATATATGTGTGTATGTGAGTATATGTAATGAGAGAGAGAGAGAGAGAGAGAGAGAGAGAGAGAGAGAGAGAGAAACAGATTTTAAGTAATTTGCTCATCTGATTATAGAGACTTGGTAAATCTAAAATCACAGGGTAGGGCTGGCAGGCTAGAGTCCAAAGGAAGAGTTGCAGTTCAAGTCCACTGGCTGTGTGTTGGCATAAGTTCTCCTTGCTTGAGAGTGGTCTTTGTTTTATTAATGTTTTAACTGCTTAAATGAGTCCCACCAATATCATGGAGGGTAATCTGCTAGTCAGAATCTACCAATTTAAATGTTAATCTCATCGAAAAACATCCAGGACACTGTCTGACCAAATATCTAGGACTACGGCCCAACCAAGTTGACACACAAAGTTAGCCATCACATATAGGTTTACACCTCCCTGCACCCTTTTTCCTTTGCAATTTATTTGTTGAAGAATCTAGGTTTTTCACTTGTAGAGTTTTCCATAGCTGTAATTTTGTCAAATGCCTTGTTATAGTGTAGTTTGGCATATTTCTGTGTCCTGTGCCTTCCTTCTAAACTGTTAGTTGGATCTAGAGGAATGATCAAATTCAGGTTTTTGTTTTGTTTTGTTTTTGCAAAACAAGTTGATAATGTCTATCATTTAACAAATCTGGTTCCATTATTCAACAGAATACCTGTTTGTCTCTTTTTGGGAGGTTATCAGTGATTGATGCTCAAATCCATTGATTCATTAGGAGTTGCACAATCATGATATTCTAAGTCATTATTTTTTTTCTTCATTTTTAAATTCTAGTATTTCTTAAAAAGAAACTTAGACTCTTCTACTCTTCTGTAACTCTGTCTCTATTAGCTTTAAGTAATTTTCTTACAAACCCAATCAACCCTTCCCTTCAAACTTGTCGTCCTCAAATTTAACTCTGATCCAAACACTCCCCTACCCAAAATATCCCAGTGATTCTCTCACAAAGAAAGTTTGCATTTCTTTACTGAGCACTCAATGTCTATCAAACTATGTCGTTGTATCTTTCTAGCTTTTGTATCCATTACCGTCGCAAAGGTTTCATATGTTCCAACCAAACCATGTTGCTATCCTAAATATGTCTCAGCTGTTCCAAGCTCAGAGCCTTTGCTCATGTTTTCCCCTCTATCTTAAAATGTCCTTTCCTACTTTCTCTTCTGCTGAAGTTCTAAGTAAATCTATCAAGATACAACTGAAGTGCCACTAGCTGTACGTATATAGTTTCAAATATAATCTCTTTTTTGGAACTCTCTTAGACTTTCTTTTTATGTTGATTGTATATTTTGCCATATACTTTAGTCATTTTTATATTTGTTATTTTTCTTCATGGAATTGATCTCTTAGTTACTTTGTTATTTTTGCATTTTATATTTTCCACTAATCTAATACATAATCAAACATAAGAGGTATTCACCAACTTATATTACTACAAATAAATTCAAATATACATTTATTACTTTTATTGTTTGTTTGAAAACAGAAATAAATTTCACTTAATCCTATAGTTATATTATTTCATCCTTTTCAAATGATTGATTTTCAGAATACAAGCTGTCAACAGAAAGTTTTCTATTTAGATCTAGTCCAATTTTGACAAGAAGTAATATTATTCTGCCCTCTTGTGCCCCATAACCTCCCCCAAAATTAAGACTGTAGCATTGTATATTAACAAAGAGGTTATATGGTAGTTGGTATATCATGTTTTTGTAGTTTTGAATTTATTTCCATAATTATATGTCATTATAGTTTTTCAGATTCAGATTCAATTGATAACTATTGATCATGTATTTTCTACTATTTCCTACACGTACTAGGAAATACATTGATGAGATATTTCCTACAGTAATATGTTAATACACTGTGCTGGGTACCTTCATATACCTTATTTACTGAAGTTTCACAGTAACTCTGTGAGGCTATTATTGTTATCTAATAGATAAGGAGAATGAGTTTCAGAGAGAACAGTTAACTCACAGAAATTTATAACAATACTGAATGCTAAACAGAGATTTAAATACAGGCCTTTTAGTTGTAACTTACTCCTCTACATAAAAACTGCTCGTTTCCTCTAAATTATATACAACATTTATATTATCAGGTCAAATATCTTCAAGTAACTTACTATAATGACAAAACATTTACTTTGCTATTTACATGCTTTAAACATTAATAATAAAAGAGCCTGTAGAAGATGTCCTCATGGACTACATGAGGTAATGCATTGCAGTTATGATTTTTTTCTGTCATCCGTCCTCTCAAATTCTCCTCACCATACTGTTTGGCCTTTCTGTATCCCTGACTTAGCTTCCCATTTCTCTCTTCCCCAGTCTTCCATCACTTTCTTTTCTTTGACTGCTTCCTTTTCACTCCATGGTCCCACTTCCTTTTGTCATTCTACCTACTTCTCTGGCTCCTTCACATCAACTCTTCCTCCATCCATGCACTTAACGGCCCATCCTCCATGGCCTTCCCTTCTCACTTACTCTAGACTTCTTGAGAAGCTCATCCAAACCAAAGCTTTACCTATCACCTACCTGTGAGTGGTTCAGAAATTTAGGTCTTCACTGCTCATCTGTCCGATTATATCACAATTTTATTTCGTTCACATTTTTGGAAAAAATATTTTTATGGTATCAAAATCAACATATTGGAAATTGAAAACATTGTTTTTCCAGGTTAAAAGATTTTTGAGTTCCTGTACAGTGTTTGGTAAATGGAACTACCATATGCAAGAGCCCAAGTCATAAATTTTGAATCATCCTAGACTCTATCTACTTCATAATAATTAACTTCTTTAAAGTTAAGTATTATGGTTTAAAGCATGGGCTTTGGAGTCAAATACATCTTACATGAAATCCTGGCTATACCACTTATTATTAATGTGATTCTAATAAAATTAATTAAAGCTCAAAACTTCAGTGTTGTCATCTATATAATATAAATAATAATAGGTTTGGAGAAATGTTTAGAGCATAGATATTTGGTTTTTAATATTTATCTTTATTAATTTTAATCTTTAATGTGAACATCAGGTATTCTAGACCAGAGACAGATTAGTTGTTACTTATATAATAACTAAGTTGGCCCCTCTTTTTTCAGTCCTTACCACTGGGGAAACATAATAAAAGCCAGATAAAATATTGTCTTACACAAGTGGCCAAATGCTTCACAAGTGAGAGAAAAACAAAGAAAAATAGATTTTTTTGGCTGTTTATATACAAGAGAAAGCCAGCTGTACCTCTTTAATACTGAAAGAAGGGAGAAAAAACTTTGCTCCTTGGAGTAAAAATGGAAGGGCTCATTGGTTTACTGTAACTCAGGATCCTCTCCAGTAGTCAGATCTCTCCACAAATTTCCAATTTCTGGCTTTTATGACCTAGGGATATATTTATCTTCAATTCAATTTGATATTTATAGACCATCTTACTTGCTCAGATTTGGAGGCAACTGATAACTACCTATCAGGTATTTTTTACAGTACCAAGATTTGGGTTTTATTTACCATTGAAATGTAAATAGGGAAACATAGCTCCCATCTCCCTGGATCCCAGGGAGCTTAACCTAGATGCCTAGTATAGGCTGTAAACATTTGGTTCTCTCAGGGCGATGAGGTTTATTATCCTTTGGAGCAGAGCAATTGACTTGACAAATGGCTATAGATCTAATCCTTATAGTATGGGAAAAGGAAAAAATTTTGCAGGGAAATGAAGGTGAATTTCTCTATACTTATGTCATATAGATTTCCATGTCCCTGAAGCCTAGCTTTTTTTATAGGAGCCCTAAGAAATTTAAAGATTTATTTTCCTGTGTTCTAATTTTCTGTGGCTGCTGTAACAATCTGCCACAAACTGGTGGCCTAAAGCAAATGACATTTTATCTCTTATGGTTCTGGAGGCCAGAAACCTAAGATCAGAATCACTGGACTGAAATTAAAGTGTTGGCAGGGACCTACTCTCTTCTAGAACCCTGGGGGAGAATTCATTTATTGCTTCTTCCAGCTTCCAATGGCTGCCAACATTCCTTGGCTGGTGGCCTCATTAATCTAATCTTTGCCTCTGTCTTCACATCTCCTTTACCTCTATTTGTGTGTAAACTCTCCCTATGCCTTCCTATAATGAGAAAACTTGTGATTGTACTTAAAGTTCACCCAGATAATGCAAGATCATTTCTCCATGTCATGAGCATTCACATAATCACATTTGCAAAGACCCCTTTGATCTCCCATGTATGGTAACATTTATGGGTTCCAGGGATTAGAACACAGATATCCCTGGGGGAGGCAGATGTATATTTTAGCTTACTATATCCCACAGTCAGAATAATAATAATCCATAATATTATTTATTATTGTTGAGATTATGTTTAAGTCCTACCCTATTCCTACTGAATCAGGAACTCTGAGGCTGGGACTTGGCAATCTGTGCTTTAAGTCCCCTAGGTGATTCCAATTCACACTCAAGTTTGAGAAATACTGAATTAGAGGCAGCATCTAGAACAATGGGACAAAATAACAAAGTATCGAATGCATATAGGAAGAGGGCCATGTGACTGATTGAAGGATAAGTAAAAGGTGATAGAGAGAGAAAACCAAGGATGTAGTTGGGAAAGCATGAAGAAGGCTTAAATTAGCATCCTGAGGAATTTTAGTGTTATGCTGTGCAATAATGCACATCTGGAAGTATTTTTTTTCTTGGAATTGGTTTTGTTTCTGAAGGAGAAGGATATTACCATTAGTATATCTGAGAAATATTAATATAATAGTGTTTTATAAGAAGAGTTAGAATAGAGGTAAGATGGTGCCAAACTTGAGTGTCTCTTCTTAACATTCATATCTCTCTTCATGGCACAATCTATGTAGGGACAGGGATGTTGATCACCTATTTGACTTTTATCATATCAATTGAATATTATTTAATCTTTATTTAATATAAAATTTATAATAAATATTATTTATTATTGTCATGGTTGCACCTATCATGACACTTATCAGCAAAATATCTTTATAACCGGTGTTTTCCTTCCCTCTTACCATTCCTTAGTTTAGAACAGACCTTTGTCTTGCCTATAGTGCCGCGACATCCTTCACACTTGTCTGTCTACCTCTAGCCTGAAATTTTTCTAATTTATCTTTACCAGAGAGCATGATCTTTTAAAATCTACATTGGGTCAGAATCTTTTGTCAAATTTGAAGTTTGCAATGGCTCTCCACAGCATGAAGCCTACTGCTCCAGAATTATCTTTTTCCCTCCTTTTTAAGAGACAGGATCTCTCTCTGTTGCTCAGGCTGGTCTTGAAGTCCTGGCCTCAAGAAATCCTCTTGCTTCATCGTCTTGAGTCACTGGGGTTACAGGCATCAGCCACTGCACCTGGCCAGAATTATCTTTTGTTACTTCAGTCTTCCCATTCTACTCATTGATGTGCCATTCTTGCAGACTGCTCATTATTGTTATCTGCTGTCCCTCTTATTGAGATACCTGTCCTGCCAAACTTCATCACTTTTTTAACTCTTCCTTCTCCATGGAGACAGGGTTCAAGGACCTTCTCATTTCTGAAGGTTTTCATAAAACATTCTCAGCTGGGTTCCCTGCCTGTGTGCTTTTTCTGGCATTAGCCACACTTGGCATCAAATCCCAGTTCCACCTCTTAACTGTGAGATTGTGCACATGTCACTGAAATATGCTTTCTATATCCTTATCTGAAAAATATGGTTAATTAAGAGAGATAGTACCTACCTAATAGGATTGCTTTACAGATTAAATAAGATAATGTATGTAAAGCACATGGCAGGATATTTGACATAATATATAATATGTAGTATTATCTATCAATCATGTCTATCATATATTAAAATATTCCTTATCTGTTATGGTTTCCATAAGGACAGAAACTCCTTAAATGCTTTCAAATCACAAAATCTATCACTTATTTCATGTAAGTAAATGGTGTTTTTAAAAATAAAATAATTGTTAACTTTTCAGAGACTGCTACTGATGTTTTACATAAATGAATTATGATTTTGTTCTGCAGTTGGATATTGATACAATATTTATATTTTTTCAGAAGTGGGAAACAAAACAGGTCACTCCCAAGTTTTCTTTTAGAGCTGCTTTCTCAGCACGCTTACTGAATGTAAATTGCATTAAAATACTGATTTTTCACTTTTATGTCTATTTAAAGTTTCCTTATGAATTCAGATTTAGTTTCCTATTGCTGAGAAGCAATATACTGCACAATTTAGGGTCTGAAACAACCATTTAAATTTGCTCAGATTTTATGTATTAGAACTTTAGAAAGCCTTGGCTTGTGGTTTCTCTGATCCAGGTCACATCACCTGAGGCTAGAGGTTTCACTTTCCATGTGGCTTCTCCACTTGTGACTGTTGCCTCCACGCTCTCCCTCTAAGCTTCATTCTCTCATCTCTCCCTCTCTCTCTTTTCTCTTCATATGGTAATCTTATCCTCCAGGGGCTTCTCACATGGCTTGGGCTTCACACATGGGTTATAATGGTCTTCAGTAGCCATTCGACTTTCCTGAAACTTGGCTTCCAAAGCTTGGAAGTTGAAGCTGCTAGTCCATTTAAGGGATATAACCCAAACTGGCATAGTTTCACCATAGATTGTCCAAGTGATCATAGAGCACACTCAGATTTAAGGAGATAGAGAAATAGATTCTACTCTACCTCTTGATGCAGCAGTAGCAAATAATTTACATTGCCATAGAGCATGTGGCATCAACTATTATTATTGCAGTCATCCTTGGAAATTACAATTGGGCAATGTGTTCTTAGAATCTTGTTGCTTCAAATGTGATTGGAGTTTAACCCAGACCTGCTAAATTAGAATCTGCATTGTAACAAGATCCACTGGTGATTCACATGTACCTTAAAGGTTGAAAAGCACAGTTTTAGTTTTATAGGACTTCCAAAGTTGCCTTAAGGCATCTCTCTAAAATACACAGATACTCATTTTACTGATTAGAAAACTGAGGTATCAAAAAATTAAATTTAAATAATTAAATAGATGAAAGCAAAAAAAAAAAAAATAGAACCTATTGCTGATAGCATTTTTTTTTCCCGTACTCAGCCAAATTGTGAGACTGGTTATTTTCTTCCTTGATCTGATATCTGCTTTCATATTTATGTGAAAACAACTGTTCTATAACATGTTCCAATTTTACCCCTTAGGTTGTAATATGTAGGAAGTCAGAGAGCTTAAGAGGAGGCAGTCTGGGCACAGTCAAGTTCCCAGGGTGCTAGTGCCACTAACCCTGTCCTTTTCAAGAATGTAGCCATATTCTTAAAAATGGCAATGTTGATTAATAACTCCAATATCAAATTCTGTTCCTACTACAATTGATATTAGTGGGGGAAGTACCTCTTTCCATTTAAATATGAAGTTTTTGATTGCAGCAGCAAACCACAATGAGTGAAGCCTTTCTTTTTAGAAAGCAATCACTAAGTGCCTTGAGGAAGGATTAATTGTTAATTATAAGTCTTTTCTATTTTAAATAAAAGGAAAGAACGTACTCACTTGTGCTTTGTTCCTCATGTTCTCAAGTATGATTATAACCAGAATTCCCCAATTCCTCAGGTATCTCTCTTAATGTAATTATATGATTTAACACTTGAATCTCCCCCTCAAGCCCACTTAAATACACTTAAGGTTGCCTGTTGCTCACTGGGAGGCTGTGAGCAACCTCTTTGTTCTGCTAAACCTTTTCCTATTTTTAAAAAGAGAGAAATAGATATGCAATTATACTCCTTCTGCAGAATGCGAAGTTAGGTACCTCAGTTATACTTGCATGACAAAGATTTATATATGACTATGATGTGATTTGGTTATGACAAAGATTTCAATTAATGTCTAGTTTATCAATGCAATTTTATAACTGAAAGACTATGTCTATTACCTTTTTAATTTTAAAAGACTTCAGTTCTTAACCACTCTCAGGCACAAGGCCAAAATTCTTCTGTCATTATAAGATCTTCAAGCTTTAAGATGAACAAACCTAGGAGGATACATATATATTTAATGGAATAGCTTTTTGTTTGCAATGAAATGCTTGTGGGAAAATGTTTTAGCTGGCTTAGAATAAACATGCATATCTCATGTACACATGACGATTTGTTTACATTTTCACTTCCCCCACCAGACTATGAAAGCTTTCCTAGTGAAAAGTGTGTCTTATTTGCTACTGCATCCCAAGCACTTTGCACAGCACAAAGCACGTGGTAAATTTTTGATAAATATGGAATAAATGGATCAATGAATGAATATATTTACACAGTGCCTATGTGGCCTCTGACCTAATTGTAATCTACTGCAGCCTTTTCATGTTGCCCCTGCTGTTGCAGAAAAGGAGGACCATGGACAGGAAGGTGAAGCATGACAGGCAAGCAGCTGCTGCTTGATTCTTTGTCTGAGGGGGCTTGCAAGCAGAGTTTCCCTTCCAGCTCTGTTTGGTCTCATTACATGCGGGATCAGGTCTCTGCCGTTCCAGACTTCTGCACGCAGCCGCAGCTCAGGCCCTCCAGAGGACTGTCAGCTTTCTCATCTCTGCCAGACAACTTGACAATGCTGTACATGAAACACAGGACTCTCTGCCTTTAAGGGTTTTTGTTGTTGTTGTTAACAGAAGAAAATATACATATATATTTTCTAAAAGAGTATGTAGAGTTTTTGTTGCCATCATTGTTGTTCTGTTGTTATTCTTCTGCGGGATCCAAATTACCCAGGGGCAGATATTTCCTGAGGCTAATGATAAAACACCATGGTATTATTCTTCTATTATTTTATTTCTTGGCGGTGTAAAGTGGTAAACTCATTTTAAGTTTTTCCTCTTTATAAATCTGTTCTCTTAAACATCAAACACTGTGGTTTTCTTTCATTAGCCTCATTTGCTCAAAATCCTTAGACTGAAGACCTCTTTTGAGTTGGTGTGTAGATTTGGGGGGCATTTCTCCCACCTTCTTATTTCACAAGAAGTACATTTTTCCAGGCAAATAGACTCCTCTGTATCTGTAACGTCCAGATTTTTATATAGGTTTTCTACAAGCACAGTGCTGTTCTTTGTCAAACAGCCCTTATCCTTTGAACATGCTCTTATCTGTGTGTCACACATGACAGTCGAAACCCTTGGATGGGCTGGCGTAGTCATCATCCTTGCTGTGCTATTTGCCTTTCATAAAGGCACGCATTTGATCTTATCTTCTCTTAACAGAACATACTGTGGCAGTGTTGTATTTTCCTTCTCTCTTTCTCTGTTGAAATATTCTGGTTTGTGGAGGTTCACAGACATGTGGTAGCATATCCTTGCCTGCCTGTAGTTGTTCATTGCTAGACCTTTGCTCTTTTTCCTTTTTCTCTTTAGAATCACCAAAATGGTTTACATGAATAATAAAGGTGATAGTTGTAGGGTGTATATCCAAAAATCTACTTGCATCTGAACACATGCCTTTTTCTTTGTATAGAATCCATCTACTTCCAGCCACATTATTTACCCCCTTCTTCTTTTCTGGGCCTGTCCACAGCTGCTTCAAATTTGGGTGTAGAAGTATCCTTAGATTTCTCCTTTACCTCCTCCAAAAAGAAATAATTTATGATTTTCCATTTAAGGTAAGAGCCAGATTGGTCCAATTTTCCTGCATATTTTGGGAATCACAATACTTACCGACTGCTGATCTAGGGTTAAAGTTACATGTTTTATCTAGATTACCCTGTGGTGAGTTGGAGAAGGAGGCATGGATTTACAGTTTCCACAAAGAATGGAACTTATTTCCTCCCAAATGGCCTAGCCTTACTCTACTGTTGTTAGTAATATAAAGTAAGAAAATCCGTAGCATGCTAATGAGTTTCCTTCTCCGGTCCTCCACTTTTGCCTCCAAATACTCTATACTAGATATGAAGTTCAGGCAGATTAGAATGCTTTATTTTTGGTTTATACTTTCCAGGTGAAGATTTTTACACAGGAATTTCCAAGAAGGTTTACTGCATGGACAGGTGGAAGCACTGTGAATGTAGACAAGCAGGCACGGCTCACAGTACAAAACAAAAACAGATTAGTGCTGCCTAGAAACAACACATCTAATATTGATCCAGTACATTACACTGTGCTTTTGCAGATCACATTTATAAACATCATCTGACTAACGCCTTGCATCAACCCAGGAAGATAGACCAGATACCAATGCTCCTATTCATTAAGGAAACTGATGGGTGGTTGAGTCAGAATGTAGTGAGAACAAGAAACTCATTATCTTACTTCCCAATTAATGCTCATTCTGCTATAGAGTATTTTTAGTTTTCCCAGAATTGTTTTCACTTGCTCTGGAAAAGGTATGTTGCTATCAATGAAAGCTACAAACGCCGAATGAACCCACCGCATAACACAAGGTAAAATGTCTGGGGTTTGGTCACTCTAAAGAAAAGATTTTTAGAACAATTACTTACATGGACATTGGAGTTTAGTCTATGGTGTAGCTGAAGATCCCAGTAATAGATATTATTTAATATATTATGCCTTTAAAAAACTATTTTTTAATTCAGCAAAAATATTGCTTTACAATATTGCCACCTTTCACATATTTCATAAAGGAAGGCATGTAATCAAATGCTGGAGAGTAAGAGAGAAAAAGAGAGAGGAAAACTGATATAAGGTGGGAATTTTTCTCAGTTGAGCATAATGCTTATATTGGAGCATTGTCATTTAGAAGCCCACATAGATTTAAGATAAGAATATTCTGATTTGACGTCTTTGTGTGGGATGAATTACTTTTTTATAAAGGTCTATAAACCATAGCACTTTTCCGACACTTTTTTCTTCTACTCACTGAATTCATTGCAATTACAGAGAAATTAAAGATACTAGTTACTAGTTAGTCACAGGTGTGTGGTGTTTATTTTTTCCAAACACAGAATGTTTCAGGCAGAGTGTATTCAGTTTGTTGATAAATTTGAAATGTTGTTGGAGATCAGTTCTGACACATGTAAGTCAATACCAAAGAATCTAGTTTGGCATCCTGTCCTAGATTCGGTAAAAATTTACTCTTTGGAGTCTTGAATTCCTTGACAATAACAAGGATGTTAACTACAAATTTGGAAAAGATAACCCATTCATATTTCACTGCATCATTGAATGTGTTCCTGGGTTTTTTTTTTTAAACTACAAAAAAAGATAAAAGCATGTTACTTACTTGTAGTAGGAAGACACCTTTTACCTGACATTGAAAAGCTTCCCAACCTTTTTACTTAGAAAGTGAAAGCTATTGTGTTAAACAACAATACCAACCTGGAGGACACAAAGATTTCATGTAAAGGGTTTGCAGTATCTCTTTTAAAAATGTCAGAGCTCTTTCTGAGTGGAGAACATTTCTCTCAGAATGATAACAAAGTGCCCAGGTGACTACCTGTACTTTCACAAGGACTTCACTACTTTGCTTCCTACCCTTTTGCCAAATGCAAGACAAAATGCTTCCAAACAGGACCTTGCTAATACAAAGGAAGAATCACAGCAAAAAGGGTCTGACCTTTGATTATTCCGAACTTAGCTTCAGAGCAGATTAAAACTCGTGTTGAAATTTTAGCAATGTGACTTATTCACCAAAGTGCAAGTCCCCACTGGTAAATCTGGAAGTTGCTAGGGGATTTGCTCCCATTTAGAAGTTCTAATCATGAGCAATGGACCCCTGCCCAGAGGTAACTACTGTAAGTTATAGAATAAAAATTCAGAATTCTCTAGTAGTAGGTTGGCTACTCTCGACTGGCAAGTCTTAGAAAAGCAGATGGGAGGTTTCTGTGTATGGTATTTTGTTGTTTAAAATTGATTTCAGTGATACACTGACTTACAAAAAATGACTCCCTTTGGGGCTCTTTTTTCATAAGAATAAACAGTATCTTATACACTGTCATTTAGGCTTCGAAATTAAGTGAAGTAGGTGAACATCTGATTTTACTTTAAAGGTTTTCCTCCTTCCTTTATTATCTTGTCTCCTTCATATAATGTTTAGAATTCCTGCTGTTACCATAATTTTAAGGCTATAATGTCATTTTTGAAAACCCAGAGATTTCAATTTTCTATTGCCACATTACAGTTCATCCCAAAACTTGGGTCTTAAAACAGAAATTTATTATTTCTCTTGATTCTGTGATTGACTGAACTCAGCTGGGAGGTGCTTCTCCTCCACGTGGTGTCTGAGCGTCCTCGTGCCATCAGCTGAGGCCAAAATATTCAAGAAAGCCTCTCGCCTACTCGTGAATCCTCCACCTGGTTTTTCTTTGGTGGGAGTCTAGCTCAAGCCCTTTTAAAGTATGGCGCTGGCTTTCAAGAGTGTAAACTCTCTGGGTGTGGTGGCTCATGCCTGTAATTTAGCACTTTGGGTGGCTGAAGCAGGAAGATCACTTAAGCCCAGGAGTTCAAGGTTGCAGTAAGCTATGATCATGCCATAGCACCCCAGCATCCTGCGTAGAAGAGCAAGAGCTAATGACAAAAAAAAAAAAAGGTAAGCTCCACTGGGCCTGTTATCATCCAGTGTGCCTCTTATTAAGCCTCTGCTTGTATTGTGTTTGTTAGTATCCCGACAGTGAAAGCAAGTCTCCTGGCTAAGTTCTAGCAATGTGGAACTTCATGGATATAGTGAAACGTGGTCCACTAGAAGCCACTACTGTAACAGCCTATCATACCAAGTTAAAACATTAAATGTGAAGGATAATGAGTATAAACTTGCTTATGTGTATTTAGTAGGGTATAACATAAAAAACACTTTTCTCATGTTCTGAAGATTCTATGGGTGGGAGAAGCTTTTACTGTCATTCTTTTTATATATATAGAACATGCATTAGTGAGATCAGTAATATACTTTTTAAAATTAAATCTTTAAACGATTTGACCACGACAACATAAGATAATAAATGACAGAGTTGTAAATTAAACACAGATTTTTTTTTTAAGGATGGTTTTGGTGCATTAGTCAGAATATATTTAGCCTTGAATATTGTTTAGGTACTGCTGAATTGATGAAATTGAAGAACTTCAGTTATATCCATAATGATATTTTTTCTGAAAAAAGGGCTAATGTGGAAAATACCCCAATTGTTTGGAAGGCCACAATATTGCATAACTC
This sequence comes from Cheracebus regulus, assembly GCA_963574635.1. NCBI lineage: Eukaryota > Metazoa > Chordata > Mammalia > Primates > Pitheciidae > Cheracebus > Cheracebus regulus. The sequence goes on from CAUYQU010088027.1 coordinate 62,505, forward strand.
TATACAATGCCTCATTATTAATTCAGTGTGCAACAAATATTTAGTGAGTGTCTATTATGTGTGTTCCAGGCACTGTCTTGGGTGCTTGGCTTATAGAAGTGAAAAAAATAGACAAAAATAAAAATCCTGCTGTTGTTGAGCTTATCTTCTGCTAGAGAAATAAAAAAAAATAACAAGATAAATGCTCAGGAAAAAAATTAGATCAGAGAAAGGGAGAAGAAATAGAGTGGCTGCAACTTTAGGTGGGGAGGGTAGTTCTCTTGGAGAAAGTGACATGTGAGATAAGACCTAAAGGAAAAAGCAAAATTGACATGCAGATATTTGGGGAAATAATACTATGAACAGAAGGAAGAACAAATGCAAAACCTCTGGGGTTGAAGCAGTCCTGATAATGTTTGAGGAACAGTAAGGAGGCCAGTGTGGCTAGAGCAGAGTGAGTGATGGGGAGGGAGATGAGATTTGAGAGGTAATGGGGACTGAATGTCACTGAAAAGACTTAGACTTTTGTTTTCAATGAAGCAAAGTCTGGAAGCCACCATTTGATAGAGGGACCATCTAACCTACTTTTCAATTCCTGGAAAGGCCTGCTGTAGGAAGGGAGGAGGATACTTGTTTTAAAATGCTGAATTTTACCCAGAGCTGAGAGTGAGGATCTTTGGAAGTAGGATTATATAATCTGCATTTTAAATTGCTCCCAGCTGCTTCCTATGTCCACTAAACTTTGTGAAGTACCACCTGACCTAGTAGCACATTTCAACTTCCAAAGAGTAGATAATCAGCCCCAATTTTACCATCTGGGTAATGCTAAAAGAGGCCCAATTCCAGATAGGTTAATGAAGCTACTGCAGACTGCATGCTTCTGCAAAGCCACGCCGATCTAGCACCTTCAAAATTCCCCATAAGAACCCAAGAAGAAGTATTATCAAAATCACTGAGGTGTGAGTGTGCAATCCACATAACCTTAAATTAGTCTTCTTAATCAAATGAGTAGCTTTGCAGTTTGTACATGAACAAAGCCTGCTGGAATTTGAGCCGGGAACTCTTGAAACTAAAACTATGGCTCCACTTTTTGTAACTGAAGGAGAATCACTGATTACACAGATATTCCGAACTTCTTCTTCAGTCACGGAATTATTATTAAGCAAGGGCATCACAGCGTTAACTAAAGGGCATATTCCACCTGAGTTTCTAAGTCCCTAGAAATTTCTTTTTTTTCTGGGATAATTTTAGGGTGGGTAAATTACTTCTAATTTGCCCATTCTAACTATGGGCTGCAATTCAGCAGTGGAACATTTGGGTTGAGTTTATTCCTAAGGAGCAACAAACTGCTTTCTATCAGATTTATTTTTGTTGTGATCTTAGATATGTTACTTTTCCTAGTTGAGTGAAAAAGAGGAACTAGAAAGTATAGTTTGAGGTTGGATTGAAGAGAAACAGAAACATTGATTTTGAACTCTAGAAATATGATTTCAGATTCAATATGAACTATTTAAATATAAGTTAAAATGAAACATTTAGAGAGATGACACTATTTTTTTTTACTCAAGTAGTTTGTTCCAAAATACTGACTTTTAGAAAATTCAGTGCTAGTTAGCATTTTGAGAATGCTAATTTTTCTAGGAATTCTAAAAAGCCTAACAGCCCATTACAAAGTAAGAACTGGATCAAGCTAGCTTAAACAATGAACAGTCTCTTTTGAGTCTTGGGGTACAAATCATTTCCTTGAAAATTCCTTTTCTTCTTTCACCTTCTGGACCACATGAAACTTGCTTTCTATGAGCTGCTATTTGGTCAGATTTCTGATTCATTGTCACAGGTAACTCTTGCTTACCTATTGAATCTGGCCTTGAGCCTATTTGTACTTTCACTCGTATTTCCATTAGAAAGTTTGAAAATAATATATAATCACTCTGCTATGGTTTGGATCTCTGTTCCAGCCCAAATCTTATGTTGAATTATAATCCCCTATGTTGGAAGTGGGGCCTGGAGAGAGGTGATTGGAGCATGAGGGCAGATATCCCTCAGTGCTGCTCATGATGATGCATGAGTTTTCACGAGATCTGATTGTTTAAACGTGGATAGCACCCCTGCTCCTTGTTCTCCTTCTCCAGCCATGTGAAGTGCCAGTTCCCACTTGGCCTTCCACTGCAACTCTAGGTTTCCTGAGATCTCCCCCAGAAGCCAAGCAGATGCCAGCATCATGCTTCCTGTACAGCCTTCAAAACCATGAGTCAATTAAGTCTCTTTTCTTTATATTTGATCGGTGCAAAAGTATTCGCAGTTTTGCCACTTTAATGTCATTATCAGAGCATTTTAATTGCCATAAAATGGCAAAATCATGATTACTTTTGCACTGACTGAATGAACTGTTTAGTCTAAGTTTTTTGTTTTGATTTTTTTTTGACATAGCAGTGTGAGCACTAATACTCTTAAAATGGTTGTTCTAGTAAGATGCTACCATTTTGCTTTTCCTTATCTTCAAGATCCTCCATTTAATTAATCTTTTTATTTTTAATAAACTCATCTAGATAACCTCTGCTCAGTTGGTTTCTCGATGGTTCAGTATGCTGGCCTACATTTTCATAGTGTATATCTCTCTCTTCTATTATGGATGCACATGGTTTAGTGTCTGAGTTTCTTCTTCGTAGCCCCTCTTTCCCCTGCCTAACCATAAACACAATATCTGTTTCCTATCCTTACATACAAAACAAACAAACAAACAAAAAAAACTACCACCAGACATCCTCTGACATTGCTTTTCCCCAACTTTCTATTCTTTAAAAAGAAAGAAAACAAATACTTTGCAGTCCATTTCTATTTTTCTTCTATATTATTTCTTCTACCTTGAAATCAGCTCCAATTTCTTTCATCTCGTTAGTATTGATAATAATATAAATATCTTCTAAAAGCAAACATTTCTCCTTACTTTTCCACATTTTTAAAGAACCAAGTGAGTCATTTGTTTTGCTTTACAATAATTTAAAAGATATATAGTTACAAAGTTTTCATCTCTTGTGGTGACACAGATTAATTTTCATTTACTTTGTAAGCTAACTTTTAATAAAGATGATTTAATCAAAAGCAGGGATTTTTTTCCCCCAATTTCTAAGAGTAACAGAAGGAGAAAAATGAGTGCTAGCTCTCTAATGTAAACTTCAATGCCAGGTTGAAGCATTTCTGTACTTCATTTTTGAATTCCTACAATGAAAGAGAAACCAAAGAGAAGAGCAATATACCTGGCTAAGGAAGACAGTGGAAATCTGCAGTAACATAAATTAAGAAACAAGATTGTCTTTGGTTTTTAAAAGTTTTACCTTCTGCAAGTTGGGATCAGACTAAACAAGATCTGTTCTAGCTATAAAATCTTATTTTATATTAAACATTTGAAAGGATTCAATAAACACTGAATTATTTTTAATGCAGGAAAATGTTTTTTAAAAGGCAGAAATATTTTACTGGAATCTGAATTGCTATCAACTACATAGGAAGCTACCCTGGCTGTAATGGTCAACATGGCAAGTTGAAATACACAAAAATTATCTGTAATACAAAACACAAGATGGTGATTAGAATTTGTTTTGTAAATTTCTTCTAGGATGATGTTTCTACTGGCAAATTATGTTGATTTGGAAACTGCATTAACCTGGTTTTAAAACAGTGATTATGTTTCCTCCATAATCTACCCCCAGTTGTTCAACTTTGAATTAATTATGGTTATTAACTCACTCTAAGCAATTAATGTTCTACAGATGCATAGGCTGGTTAAGGTTCAATAAAAAATGTATTCATTTATCCAGGAAATATTTACTGACCTCTTACATGCAAGGGATCATGTATAATACTGGAAGTTTTACAAAGATAAATCTGTTCGCATCAAGGTGATTACAGTTCAGTAGAAATTAGGAGATAATTTTCAGCCATAAAAAAAGCATTTGACTCAAAAGACATGTAGACTGATGAAGGAGGCAGTGAAAATATATATTTTCACTATACATATACTATTAATTTTTGCTGGTAATAACAATAATTTTAAAGTTTGCAAAGTAATTATAGCAATAGTGTTGACTTTTTAAACATTCCTAAAAGTCTGATCTGGAATTGGGTAAAGAGGTCATGTAAAAGATGGTTATTATGGAGATTTCAGAAATGAAAGAACTTCTGCAAAAAGGAAAGATCTTTATATTATCTGATTTTTAGCCTCTTACTATTGCCCTAATTAATTTTTTTATTTTCTTTGCTTCTCTCTTCTAAGCTTAATTACTTGATGTTGACTTACCATATACCAAGAGTGCACGATGAGTGTATATTTTCAATATTCTCATTATGATTCAAACCATTGTTCGCTTTATAGATATAAACAACCAACAACCATGAGATAAGCTAAATTTTATGACTTCTTTCCCTCCTGTATTAGTCCATTTTCATGCTCCTGATAAAGACATACCCAGGACTGGGTAATTTATATAGAAAAAGAGGTTTAATGGATTCAGTTTCACATGGATGGAGAGGCCTCATAATCATGGCGGAAAACAAAAGGCACATTTTACATGGCAGGGGGCAAAGAGAGAATGAAGTCAAGTGAAAGTTGAAACCCTTGTGAAACCATCATACCCCCCATGAGACTTATTCACTACCATGTGAGCAGTGTGGGGAAAACCACCCCCATGATTTGGTTATCTTCCACGAGGTCCTTCACACAAGATGTGGGAATTATGTGAGCTAAAATCCAAGATGAGATTTAGGTGGAGTCACAGGCAAACCATATCACCTCCCTAGAGACAAATGTACCTGGATTATTTCTCTTTTGATTTTGATCCATTTCTTGAGAAGGAGAGTTGTGAGATTACCACTTTTGACAGAAAAAATATTAATGAAATCTGGGGTGTTCAAATAGATAAAGTGTCCCCATGGAAGTAGTAGGTTGACCACGTTGCATTTTTCTAATCATTGGTCCTAAATACTTTCTTGGAACAAGATTGATTATAAATTACATAAATAAGCCTCATTTCAACATTTTCTGAACACTGACACATGCTAACTTAGGATATGCATGTCATATAATCAGTCAATTATTTGAGGTGATATGAAACTTCAAATACAGACAAGCAAGTATTGGGAAGATAATGAATTAGGTTTTTCTCTAAAGTATAGTTTTTGCTTTCATGAAAAAAGCTTATGCTAAGTAAAATAAAATTCTGAATTAAATTCAGAAAAATATAATTTCAATCATTTTCTAATATGTTGGGAAAACAGAGGATGCTTTCTATTTCAAAACATTTGGTTGAATCAGTACCATTTTTTAACACCTTTCTTGGAGCTGCAGAAAACTATGACTTTGCTCATTTCAGTGTTTGCAGGAGATTCTGCAAGTATTGGTGATGGTTGAAGGATTTCATTGTGTATTTGATTTGGATTTTCTATTTGTGTTAGTAGAGTGTATTTTAACCTGGATTCCCCTGAAAGCAAAGCTTGAGGCAAACGCCTATGTGTTATTTCCTTTTTAATGGAGTCCGATACCAGGAAAACAGAAGTAAGGGAAATCTTTGCTTATCTTTTGGGACAATGTTTTTTTGTCATGTGAATAATTGCATCTCAGAAAAGGACTTTTGAGGGGAGAAAGGTCTAAGAGTTTCTTCAGTGTCTTGTCTCTCATTGGTCAAAGGCTCATCATACAGTAGGCTAGCTTCCCTCTCTTTCAGGTTGCATGTGCATGGTAACTGGGCAAGTCTTGTGACCTTAGTGTCAACAGGAAATCCCCAGAGCAGGAGGTAAGAATGAAAGATACATAGAATGATAGTGAGCAACTGATTGAAGCCCACGAGACCTGGTCAGTGCAATTAGTAGCCAAAATCAAAAAGTGGCAAAGCCTCAAGAGACAGGTGAGACAAAAGGGTCTGAAGTAGCATGTGAATGGTATGCAATTTAGTGAGTTAATGTGATACACACAGTGGACCAGCGGTTCCTCTAACCTGTGATTTTGTCTCTAGCAGTTGCATGAAAGGTTGTGGTGATGATAGTTGCGATAGTCTCAATATAAGAAGGTTAAGATAGGCTGGGCGTGGTGGCTCACACCTGTAATCCAAGCACTTTGGAGGCCAAGGCAGGCGGATCACCTGAGGTCAGGAGATCAAGACCAGCCTGACCAACATGGTGAAACCCCGTCTTTAAAAAAAAAAAAAAAAAAAGGTTAAGATAAAAATCCAAGTCATAAGATTCAGTCATCCTTGAACATATCTAACTCTTGTAATGTCTTTATACTTGCGGATTGTGAGCAGGAAGAATCCGCACCACTTTCCTTGTCAGTTTAACCTTAACTTTGTGGGTTAGGCATGCATGATTTAAGTGTCCTTCCTCCACGACCTTCATCTCCCTGTGCAAAATTCAAGAGCAGTTGTTGACTCAAGGGAAGCCCCCAGCCCTGCCAGCTCTTACCTCTAATGTTCAGTATTTATGTATTGCTACCTCTCTAGGATAAGTGGCAGTTAGAGTTATTGTGCTATTCCTCAATGAGAGTCTTGGAATGATAATAAACATGATTGCTGCTTCTTGCCTGTCACTACAGTGGCTAACACATATGATAATTAGAGGAATTTAGTTTATAAAGCTCAAATATATCTATTACACTGAAGAGGAAATGAGCATCTACAAAGAAGTAATTCTTTTTAAATAGATAACTTCAAATCATTTAATCTAAGAATATTGTATAGGCTTAATGTACCAATAATATACTGGCCACGTTTCACAAGAACTGATTGCTCCTATGGGTTCTTTTCCCACGGTATAGTGGGAAGAGGTGATGAACAGAGAAGGTCCTGCTTAATTAAGACTCTTAAACTCTTAAGTCTCAGGTTGCTCAGTATTAAATATTTCTAACTGAATAATTGTTAAAAAGATTAAATAAGATAATTTGTATATTTATAAGTGCTTCATAAATAACAAAGTATCATATATAAATTGTCACTTTTATGAGTTTATGTCAACGTTTCACATACAGACTAAAGCAGGGATCCCCAATCCCAGGGCCAGGGACCCATACAGGCTGCACAGCAGGAGGTGAAGGGGACGGTGAGTAGAGTAATCTTCACTGCATGAGCTCCTGTCAGATCTGCAACGGCATTAGCTTCTCATAGGAGTGCGAATGCTGTTGTAGACTGCCCCTGCGAGGGATCTAGGTTGTGCACTCCTTATGAGAATCTAATACCTGATGATCTGAGGGGAACAGTTTCTTCCCGAAACTATTCCTCTCCTCTCCTCCCACATCCATGGAAAAACTGTCTTTCATGAAACCAGTTTCTGGTTCCCGAGATGTTGGGAACCACTAGATTGAAGCACTGGCATATATTTATATAAATTTTACATATGTATATATGTATATATATTTAATACAGCCACCTCATCCACTAGAATTTGAGCTCAGATGAATCGAAGACCTCTTTGAATGTTGAATAAGTGAGTGAATATTTGGATTTACTTCAATAAATTAACCACTTCGATCTATATTATAAACTCATTATGTTTAGAAAATCTGCAGTTATTCATGGATTCAGAAGTATATTTGATTGCCTAAAGTTTGCATGGTACTGTGCCAAGTGCTGTGAATACAAAATTGTATATGATATCCTTACATTTTTTGACTGTCTTACGTTGTACTGTCTAGCAAAAACACGGACATAGAATAATAAAGCAATAGGATTATTGCCTTTACAGAATGCCTTATATACTGTGCCCCATTCACTTCTTGCTTCAGATCTGTGAGGTAGTAATCGGGATCATCCAGTTAACAAATGAAAAAGTATTAGACTTGAATAAAACAGACTTACTTCAAATTCCTCATTATCATAGTTGGCTTCACAAACCCAAGCTCCTCATCAATCAACACATAATAAATTTGTATGTTTGGGTGCACATGCAAAAGCATGTATATGTATGTTAGTATGTGATACTGAGTAAAATAAGAGAATTATCATACATTTAATGCCTGAATCTTCAAGAAATGGAAACTTTATGTTGTGAACTGGCTGACACTTCTGGCTACTCTTTAGAAAGAGGAATTTTTTTTCAGGGAAAACTTATTACTCCTGGGATTGATAAAATTAAACAGACATGAATTTATTGCTCCTGGGATTGATAAGATTAGACAGTTATAGCATTTGAGAAGACACAAGCTCTCTTTTGAAACTAGCCACAGCTGTGGATGTAGAAGTACTTAAGCACAGAGCACTTCACTTGTGGACATATTTTATGTTTGTATATTTTTACTTCAAATAGTGAAAAACAGAGGCAAAATTTAAAAAGCAATCACAGAACAACCTAAGGGAAAAAAACAATATGAACGATTTTGTCATTTTGATTCTTATCATTTTAATTTGCACTCCCAAATTATGAGAAATTTATATGGGTTTTATATGTAAGCATGTAGACATTTGAAGCTTTTCTCATTTTTCCCCTTGTTGTAATGGTGAAGAAACTGATTTCAACTGGCAAAGTAAAACCAAACCACAAAAGGCAGCTAAACAGTGCTGCCACCTACTGTTCAGAGAGCTGTTAAGCACTGCTGGGAACCCGTTGTCCCTGGCAACTTATGGAAAATGAATATTTAAGTATTTATGGCATCCAAGTAAGAAGTCCACTGAACTCCCTACAGAAATAACTTCTCAAATCAGCTAGTAGGAAATCATAATTATAAGTCCATCAGAGACTTGCAGTTAGTAGATTATGCAATGCTACATTTTGTGTTTCACACACTCAAAAAATGTAAGCCATCTGTGTGTAAGAGCATTTTCTATTGAAATAGATGATCATATTAAATGGAGTAATTTCGGTTCTACTGTGCTAATGAATTTTATTGGAGACAGAAATAAAACGGACACTAAAGACACAGAAGCACCGTTGAGGATAAAGCATATTCTTTGTTGTAAGTAGCAAAAGACTGATACGTTCAGCAAAAGGATGGTTCATAGAATTTTAAAAAGGTTTCATTTGGAAAATGATTTTAAAACTCACCAGGCAATATTGACAGCACATCCTGTGTGCCGGCCAGCCAGCCAGCTCCTTACACAAGTGGGGAGGCAGAATCATCCTGGCAAGGAGGCACTGACAAGCCAAATGAGAGTTGGCCACGGTCTTTGTTTGCTTAATAGGAAAAGTTATTACCTTTGCTTGTTATCCCAAGAAGGCTAATGGAGCTCTCATGGTTCTCTCTTTCCAGACACTAAATAACATCAATTACAATAATCCCAATTAAAACAGGGAATAGAGGATGTAAAGTTAAAAATTAAACCCAGAATCCCCCGATTGACATCATCTGTTACTTTTTCTTGTCACTTGTACTCCTTAAAATTCTGGTTTCCTTCATTAACTCACAACACCTTAGAAACCCCTAAATTACTTTAAAAATGAGAGAAACAGAGACAGAAATGCATTGCCTCTAGCTATCTTAATGTTTGAGACTTTCTAGCATCAGTGCAATTGGGTGCCTGATTTTCTTAATGCTGCATTCAAAATGTTATCTAAGAAATGTAAACCATAGAGTCAGAGAATACATAGCTTTAGATTAAACTGATTTTATTTTCAATTTTGTGATGTCTCACATATCACTACAACATTCTACTGATTGATGCCTCTGAGCTTTTATTCATAAACTCTTAAGTATTAATAGGTTACAATTTATATTCTCTACCCAAATGTTCTTTGGTTACAAATATTCTTAAAAGAAGATATTCCACATATTTAGCGAATACATAATTTTAATACAAATATTCTATTGATGCAAAAGAAAAGGCTTGACTTATTCTAATATTAATCACAATGTTAACTTCTTAAGAAAAAGCCGATAGAAGGTATTTTACTAGTGGGAGAGCATAGGGAATCTAAACAGTACAATTATAGGTACACATCTGGGGATTTATTTGCAAATTTTTCTAGAGACATTTGGAGTCCTTTGTGCCTTCATGATAATTAGATTTATGTAGTTGATTGATCATTAGACTTTCTCCATTTATGACAATATATATAGTTTCTGTATTTTTACTATTCCTACAACTATTATTGAATTTTAGTAGCTTAGTATTTTTTTCCTAGACAAGTTTCTGAAGCAGTGCTAGTGCATTTTGTGAAATGAGATGTATAATTATGTTAAAACAACTTTCTACAAAATAGCAAGTGAATATATTGTTTAGGTTTCATAGACACATTTTTTAATGTTAGCCTGGTCTAACACAAAATACATCTATATTCCTGGGATCCATTTCTGCCTCTCTGCTATAGACTTCTGAATGAGATAATAGTATTGATTTATGACACATGTCTATGGAGTTAAGATCCAAAACACTCTAATGCTATGAAATGGATTTAAGAAAACATTAGAGATTTTCATTTGAAAATGTCTAGTGGATGCAGTCAAAAGTACATTATACATGTTATTCTCATGTGCTGTTTCATTTTCCTTTCTCTTCCTCTTTTTAAAATAATTTATTGGTGAAGATATTAAATAGTATTAGAGTATAAAAAGAGGAACATCAAAGAAATTTAAAGCAAAGTTGTAAACATGATGAAATCAAATAAACCAAAATTTTTATGTAAATACTGTAGAGTTGTGTTACATAGTAATCCGGAGTAATACCTCCGATTTTGGTGTTTTTATTATACTTTTAAAATGAGCTTAAAACTGCAGATACCTTAAACTTTAAAGACATGAATTTAACTGCACTCTTACTAAATGAGAGTAGTATGAATTTTATTTAATCAGAGGTTTACCGTTTTCTTGAAGTGTTACCATATGGTTGCTGAAATCATTACCTAGTACTTTGAATGAAAAGGCACATATAACAATTAATAAAGAAATAGCAAATCCTTGAGAAACTAGGTTTCAAATTTTCTCCTTGCAATCTGACAGTAGAAAAAAGAAATTAAAGGTGACGTGTATGAGTTCAATGTACTAAAAAGGAAGGAGAAAGCCCAATAATTCTATTTTCAGTGGCTTCTAACTAAATTAAAATACTCTGAGAGACATAATTAATCCTTTAAAATTATCCTTTTGTTGCAGTGAAATAACATACTTTACTGCACAATAAAATTTTATGTTAATTTCAATTATTTGGTATTCAATAATGAACTATTATTATAATAAATTATTTACCATGACACTGATAATATTATTTAAGGTAAAACCCAGTGAAGTGCCTATCTAGGGTGGTGTCTTTGAAATGTAGTTAAGGTTCTATACTGTGAAATGTGTAAACCTGAAGATTTAGAAATTATCTGGTAATATCGATATACCAATATTATTTTGGCCAATATCATTTTAATATGGATAATTTTCTAGAGGTTGAGATAGGTGAAAGCAGAGCTATGTTGTTTTTAGTGTATCAATATTTAGTTGTCCATTAAAAACATGGTAATAACTGAAAGTATACATAGTAATTTTGAAGAAAATGGTAAGAAACAGGGTGCATTTAGAAATATGGTTTGTTTTTATTGCAAATGTATTATCTGAGGGAGAAACCAAAAATTCTTAAGCAGAAATATATTTGTTCATCTTCAAATCAGGTGCAATTATGTGTGTATAAGTGCTGAATATACAGGAGGAAAGCTGTCTCTTAGAAGGATTATCACTTCAAAAACAAGTGAAAAAGGTATTTTCTAAAATTGCTATTTGCAGTGAAATATGATGGTGATGGTAAGACAACAAGCTAAGTTTACGGATAATAGAAGTTTACTCCTAGTAACTTGAAATTTCTAATGTCTAATACTTTTGAGTGCCCACTATTTGCCCAGCACTTTAGCTAGGCATGACAAACTGCTTGAAACTATTAAGAAAGCTCTTCCTAAGTCTGGTTTTGAGACAGGATCCTTTTATACAGCCTTAAGTAGTATAGCCTGAGTCTAAAACTTGTTTTTTATGTTAGCTGAGAGGAATAAACAATTTCAGTGACCTTAAAGGAAGGCCTGCCAGAGGTTGCATTTACCCTGACCTTGTTGTTTAAGCCAGTTTAGTATAGCTTAGTTCATACGCTAGGGCTTTATATTTCCCCTTTCCTAGCCTTGCCGTTCCCTCTCCACCCACTTTCCTAGCTAAATATAGGGGGCTTTTTTTTGTTTTTCATTAGGTTCTTCACCAAATTCTCATGACCACCATCAAGAAACATCTCTGGATTCTGCGTCAACCCTTATATAATATTTCTGTATCCTCCCTGCCTTCATTCCTCACTAGTTCCATCTCCCTTCATTTTGTCATTGCCATACCTCTTGAAATAACAATGTACAAATACTGTATTCCCCTTTTCATCTCTAATTTCCTGTCCAAACTACTATTCAGAATGCCATCCTGCCTGCTTCAGCCCAACTTTTTTTTTTGAGAAACAGAGAGAACAGGAGAAAGAAACAGCAAAAGAAAAAAAAATGAAAGAGGACGCGACCGGGGGCGAGAGAATG